>LYUA01000860.1:134178-153592 GCA_002093875.1 Calopteryx splendens
TCTCAATCGGTCCCACTAACCACCAATAGCCACCACTATTTCCTTCCCACCATCTCTTTACCCCTCCATTTCTCTCCTCTGAACCCCATCCCCTCCTAAACCGAACCCCGAGCCTTCCCTTATCCCGAGAACACATCATCCTTCTTCGGCTGGCGAAGGCGGCCTGAGCGCCGAAGTACTCAAGTTTTATTTTGTGAGTGGGAGTGGGAGTGCTTTTCCATGATTGCAACCGTGTGTTTTTTGTATTACCTCTCTCTTGTATGCTTCAACTACGATGGCATCTGCGAACGGGAGTATGTTAATTTCTTCACTATTCACCTGGCCTGCTTTGACAACCATTTTTTCGAGTTTTCTTTGCTTCTCTCTAATGTAGCTACTTATGCGTGTTGAATATTGCTTGTGATGAATGACATTATTTTCTAACTTACTAGTTAGACTTCTCCTTCTTCTCCCCATCCTCTGTAAGTTACTCGTTTAACTTCCGCATTTTATTCGTATTTTTATGACTTGATTCTTGTAGAAGTTACAAATTATTATTATCCATCATATGTGTTTTCAATATCTTTAACATCTTGTTCTATTCGACATTGTTAAGGCCTTCTCTAAGTCCACGAATACCACATACAACGACTTATTATTGTGTATCATTTTTTGGCCAGTATCCTTTAGCGGAGCATAGGTTCCCTTGCTTCTTGGTTTTTTCTGATTCCAAATAGGTGTTTGAATAGGTTTTCTTCTGTCTTTCCTTTTATTCTTCAGTTGATTATTATCGTCAACTTGTGGCATCAGTTTCAATTTTCTGTTTTTTTTTCTTCCACTGTCACAGCTATCTTTTATTGTACAATAGAGATTATGCCATATCATACCACACCTCAGAGAATACTATCCTATGCTTTTCCCGAGTACCTTGATTATTTATCCGTTTATTTTGTCAACTCCGAGCGCCTTGTCGTTCTTCAGGGCTTACACAGGACTATGAAATGCACTACTCAGTGTCTCCGGGCTCTTGACTTCTTTTTCTAACTCGATTTCTTCTTTCACTAAGTCATCTTCTGGTGAATTTTGCCTTTGATATAGTTCTTCGATGAATTCCTTCCATCTCTTCTCTATGCCTTCATCTTCTATTACCATCTTTACACTCGAATTTCTTAGGTTATTGGATTTTGTTGGATAGTATTTGATTGACCGTTTCGTTTCTCCGAAGCGACTAGTTCCCGGTATTTCCCCATTTTATATTGTTCACAGCAGCTTTCTACCAACTCTTCCATGTCTGTCACGCACTCCCGTATGACTTGGTTTCCTAATTTCTCATTCAGGACTTCCTCGCTTTCTTTTCTTGTATTGTTTTATTTTTTTCTTTCCTCTATGAGACCGCTTATGGGCGCCATTATGCACAGCCGCCTGGTTTTCGCTGTATTGCTCACGAGTTTTTCATATTCTACCTGTCTTTTTTTTAACACGTTCCGCCTTCCTTCTATGCTGGTCTCCTTTACCTTTTGTATTTCTGTGTCACTCTCTTCATATTCTTTCATCTCAGCCTGCTGTCTAAGGCCGCTAGGTTAAGATCACTGTTTATATACATACGCCGGGGGCAGGTCTAACACTGCTTTATTTGATTCCTAAGTCTCGTACTCACAAGGGTATTTATCTATCTTGCTCTCTCCCCCTGCATCTTCCATTTATATCTTCTTCGCCGATATTATTCGAAGAGGGTGTTGGCCAATATATTCGAAATGCGTATATAATTTCAACTTTTCTCCTGTGCTAAGAACAGGTAGTGGCAATATACTTTAATTGGCGGCCAATCTTTAGCACACATTCAGCCATTCTTTAAAACGATAAAGATAGCAAGATTTACCTTAACAATTACTCCAATTCACTTAATAACGGGCTGAAAGCATGGATCGTAGGTGTATCCCAAGCCAGAAAGCAATTCTTAATATTTTTTCCTACTAAATGTCAATCGCCAAGCATTACAGCCAATAAACTTTTAATATTTAGAATACACCTAGTAAACAAGTACCACATAAATTTTCACCTGAAGCTTACTTTGAAACGTTTTTATCATGAGCAGGTTGACGGATATATATCGTCAATAAAATAAATACATAGGTACCAATGTCAAAATTGACATGTCATGGGCAGTAATCAAAATACTTCTTCAAGGAGTAGAATAAGTTTCCCCTGGGGAAAACGTATTCTAACGAAAGCAGGCCCATGGATTTACCACCAAGGTTATTTGGTTTAGTTCAAACAAATAGCGTCGTAAACGCAATAAGTATCCATGGATACCTATTGCGTTTCAAATACTTAGAAAAGATATTTGTTGTCGTAACAAATATAAACCCACCGAGGTTATTAGCTTCAGTCACTAAATCCTGTAACACCAACAAACCATCTGGTTTGGTTTCAAACAATTATGTTTTTTTATCAAATGCTGAGCCATCAAATGGGTATTTGTACAAAAAACAATGAAGTTCGTTCCTCGCATGTTTTTATCATTATAGAGCTCTATTAGTCTTTCCCCTCTGGCGTTTCTTTTCCCTAACCGAACTGCCCTAAGCTGCTTCTCTCTCAACCCTCTTCGGCCACTCAGAAAAATTATTCAGTTCACGTGAGTTATTCTGGGAATTAATTAGAGCACTGTTAAGAAAATTACACTATTAGGAGGCGTTCTTTCTTCAAGCGGTGAAGACAAACGGATAATTTGAAGTGATGAGGGATTTTAAGTAGTCCTGGTAAGTAATCAAAAAGACAAAAATTCACCAAATTAAGAATCCTTAAGATGGAAAAATGTCAAGGTGATTTTTTAACATTAAGAAAAAGTACCCTGTAAAGTATGCCTTCAAGCCTTTCCTCAATTGTAAAATTGCTGTATTACTAGCTTATTTTCACACATAAGCGAAAAAACATTGAATCAATTCCTCTTATGTAAAGAAGCATTTTCTTACTTAGAGAGAAATTTGATAAAAAGAAGAGAAATGGGGCGAGGAATAAATAGGCCTTGAAATAATTTGGATTGGATGATTGGAAGTGTATACGTGTTGACATTTTATAAGCTATCGCTGGCCTTTATTCAGTATTAGAACATAGCAAGTAGGCAAAACGTTTCTCATCTGAAAAACGAACGTGATAGAGATTGAGACTATGATAGTCCCTACTGCGAACTAACCCCTGATCGGTGGAGCTCACGGTACCCCTTCTAATGCTTGGAGCATATTATTTAAAACTGGGGTAAAAGTAAATACTAGTATGGGGTGTTCATAGTCTGACGTCGAAGTCGCATCACATAGCTAAATAGGAAACATTATATTCTCGCCCTATGATTAACAAATGAACTCGAAAATGTCGTAAGCGTAGAAAATCGCGAAAGAATTATTAACTAGTGAGCATTAAACGAATCATAAAGAAAGATTTATTTAAAAATAAATAAAAACTACTGAAGCCTTAAATAAAAGTATGCAAGTCCAAAATTAATTTTGTATGTTTAGTAAGGTCTACCAACAGTATTTAGTATATACATTTTACCCTGCGATATTTATATATTTTCCTGTATTTTGTCTATGAACGTACATCCTTCGGATAATTGTGTTCATACCTATTGCACATAAATATGCTATATATATGCTGAGAGATGCTAAATAGTGTCTTGAGCTTCTTTTGACTTCAACAATGTACAATTGCGATTTTCTGCACTTGTAATTTCGCTTGTTAGGAATATGCTAGTCGATTCTGTATATCATTATTTCTTGCCTTATGTCTTCCGCGCGTTGTCGCTGCCGGTTGTTATCGATATAATTGCTTCGAGAGTGCTGCTGGCATATTTCCTAAGCTCCTGTAGCACCCTTTACGTAATAAATTCATCTTACGTTATGGCTTTACAATAGTAGGTATTGCCGTTTTTTATTTCGGTGAATATAGTTTTTGATCTCTAATTCCCTCTCTTGTATCTAGGCATGCTATCACTTCGGAGTAGTTTGCTGTTCTCAAGAGACCAAGAATGTTATGCCCTTCGTAGGCATTTTCACTGGTTGATACGATGTGGATCGACAATGCTGGAGGTGCATAATAAATTGGGACGAGCGGACGTAGGCCTTGTTCACTTGCCCAATTACCCGAGTACCGGTTTGCAAAGCGAGATTCCCTCCCTTGAATCCCAGCCAGATATTTTCAGATGAGATATTCACCGCTCACCTCGCTCTTAGAACAGATGCACTTAACGTCGCACGCAGGAAAGCGCGGGAGGAAGGCCGACGCCCACTTGCTCGGGCCCGCAAAAATAATACACGCTCGATTATAAATTCAGCGCGAAAGGTAAGGTCTCGGCCCGCGTAGACTCTCGCTCGCTTGGCCGATAGATGTCAACCCGTCTGCCTTCCCACAACAGGATTCGAGTCCTCGGTCCTCAAAATTTTAATCCTCGGCACGTCAAGTTCGTGGACGTCCATTCCGCCGTGCTTTCTTCGAACTGCGACATGGCGCCTTCGTGACCGACGAATTCTACTGAGGATGAGGAATGGTGGGGAGTTGGGGGGTGTGGGGATGGTATTTTGCCACTTCCAAAAAATGAATACGTCTCCAATCCCAAAGGCGCAAGATCCCCTCTCTTCCCTTTCGCTTAAGCGGAGAAGATTTATCGTCGTTTTTTTAAAATACATTTTTAAGCCCTAATCTGGAACTGATGGCCAACTATTTCACTGCTTTTATACCCCGGTGTCAAGTGAGCAATGGCCATAAAAGTTCACGGGGCGGATGGGTGCGTGTATAATATAATATATGACGACGGCGTACCGTGTGTGAATGCGGAATTTCCGGCGAGGCGGCGTTGGACGGCGCCCCTGCCTCTCCCCCTCGCCACCGGGCCATCGGAGTTTTCGGCGTCGCACACCCCTGTCACTCCCTCCAAACCCCTCCCTCCGTCCCCACTTCCCTATTTCCCTAATTACCTGAGCGAGCGCACACAGTAAATTCTTATTGAGTTACCCGGAGTCGGCCTGGGATATTTTTTTTTATTTTTAACGACTGCGCGCTGCTTGGAGGTGTTTGGAGGAGGAGTTAAACCCCTTCATCAACTTGTTATTTATATTCCCGAGAAATTGGTCTTTGATCCCCACTCATTGGGAATATATTTCCAAACCGCCGCGGCGGACGGCGCGCCGTCTTGGAAGGGTCTCACAATGTGCTCAGTGTTGCACGACTCTTGAAGGGATTATCTAAGTTGGACAAAAGGAGAGAGCCCGACGCACGGCCCGTCTCCGCGTCCCACCCGTCCCGAAATCGCGTTCAAAATAGGAATGATGCGATGTGATCACCCCAGTCCCCTCTTGCTGCTTCATTATTTTCTTTATTCCCAAAAGGAACGCGCTTAAATATGTTTCCGAGCTGTCGCTCATTGCGATAATGACCCCTTGGCGGCACCATTCTTAGAGTTGATTGCGGGGGAAGGAAGGGATTTGATGTTGATTATGTACTCGTTTTTTCTAAAAAAATTAAATACCGTAAAATTAACTATTACCTTGGTTTAATCCTATTTGATATAGCCTTCCCTCGCGCATGGTTTGAGTTAACAGCTTAATTCTATAGTCGACAAGTCAGAAAGGAATGCGAGGACGTAGGTGCAATTATCACGCCTCAGAACTGCTTTTCAGTAATAAATATGAGTTCACTTAAGATGCTCCATCTGCATCTCGCTTTTCCTTATATGCTGGTTTCTATCTACCCAGGCAGTTTCTATTGATGTGTGAGCATCAAGAATTGACATAATTTTTAGATTTATTCACCCATTTCAAGATTAAATAAATCATGCCACAAAAATGGCTCCCATATGACACTTTATGACAACGTTAAGTGTAAAAAATTTATCCCGTGTTCCTTCTGTGGGTCATTCATGCGTGAAACAAAATCACAGTGATCAACCCTAAGGTCGGTTTGGTAGGTGAGGGCTCACCCATTAGTATGCCCAACGTTGCGTGAAATTCACACATCAGAGTGACAAGGGGGGCAAGTTCCTTTGCCTGTACTGCTTTCGATTTCCCAGGATGACCTGGTACCCGAAAAATGGTACTGAGTTTGAGTGGAGCAGAGGGTTCCCAGAGGCGCCACCCGGAATCGAACTATCCACTAGACTACCGCACCCCACTACATATCATGTATACATATCATTAAACATACAAAGACCATCTGCCAAGATTGTATTTCATTCTGTGCAACAAAACCCGTAGATTTACTTAAATACCCGCGAGAATATCGGAATAATTCGCTTTGCATCGAAAGAAAAATTGTGTGTTGTAGTAGTAGCTATTAGAGGAGACGATCGACTGCTGAGGACATTTTTGGATCGTTTGTTTCATTGGGCTATCTTTTTTAAAAAGGCATCTTTGATTAACTGACGAGACTATTGCTATTTAGATCTCACGTTTAATTTTTTCGTTAGACCATTCATTCAAATATTTTTTTTTAATTTCTTCCGAAAATGGCGTTCAACGTGGGCTTAATCGTAGCTCCCAATATTAAAGTTTAAGCCATAGGGACAATTAAAACGAGAATGAGGCCTTAAATTAAGCTCGGCCACTTTCGTTTTGATTCACCCCTACCCCCTCTTCTGAGGCTCCGCTAGGTATGCACCCCCTTTTCACATAATTATCGGCGCCATCATAAGCAGGCACCTTTTTCTAAAGAAAAAAAAGACCATTTAGGCAGTGAACTGCGTGCTCACGAGTCCCAATAAACATTATTAAGTGAAGTAGTAATCGCACCGTCAACTGGCAGTCGCCCCTCATACTTAAGTATTGACTGAAGTAATCCTTTGATAAACCTTACGAAAGATTCCTCCTGGCCTTCTCCTCCCCATCCCCCGTTAGGAAACGTAAATAAATGTACAACCCCCTCTCCCCCGAAGGACTTTCGTAATAAGGTAGCTCCCATACATACTGGTGTTACACTGCTGTATGTCAAGAACCAATCATATGAACGTATGAATGCGAAAGCCCTTCTAGATGTGGAGGTCCGGCTTGAGCCTCCGCATGCAGAGGGGGTGATCAATTCGAGGATTTTTCTTTACTCAACTCAACTTTACAGTTTTATCCTGTTGTCCCTCAATCTTTTCATGGCTTCATAATCATCATGAAGTGCGCAAATGTTAACTTCCATCTGTCAGGAAATGGGCGTAATGTATCGGGAAAGCCGTGAAAAAATTGGCAACTATGCTCCACCTCCTCATATAGCTAGCCTTTCCGCCACCCCGCCTCTCCACCCCAAGGTTCGGAGAGGCCCTTTAAGGCCGCTAGAGTGGCATCGCCTAACTCTTCTCTGAAAGGGACACGGGGCGATCCATATTTGGCGTCCCACCGAAGGACCCCAGCCATTTCCTCCGACCTCCACCCCCGCCCGCCCATCAACCGTGCCCCATCTTCCCGATAAAGCCGTTTTGTCCTTTTGTCCGTTCTTGCTACATCTCTCCTCTCTTTTCTTTCTCTCTCTCCCTCCGTCGCTCCCCGCGCGCAGAGCACCTCACCTGATCTCTCTCCTTTTCCCAGTCGAGGATCACCGCCGCTTCGGCTTCCATAACCACGCTCCCGAAAAGTTTCCCCCGGCCGTCTTCATTAGGAATGGCATTTAGGCGAGGGAGGGAACACAATGGGAGCAATAGTGAACGGGGCGATCCGTTTTGTTTTCCAAGGTGGATGAATTATTACGAGATAGCTGCGCGGGAAGCGGTCAGAATATCAATTAGGTCTCGCCTCATTGTCCAAAGTTTTTGGGGGGAGGTCCCCCCACCCTTGTATTCTTTTCATCCCCTGGCGTCGACAATGGGTCGGTAATGATCGCGCTTGTAAACACCCGAAGTCCCGTCTGTTACGGTAAATGATTTAGGATGGTCCTGCTCCTTTGCTGTCCTACTTCCAGAGCATTACGCTTACTAGTTACTGGCCAAAATCATCCAAGGTTGAATTAAGTATGACATTATGTTCAAATTGAGTAGAAATTTACAAATTTCTCAACATTAAACGCGATCGGGGTCAAGAAGATTTTGACCAAAAAAGCGCAATTGTAAATTGCATCTTTTGTCTAGGCACACCTTTTTTGTTCAATATTTTATTTTGATGTGACATTGTCATTTCCATTAGTTATATCCGTTATGAGTATTTTTTTACTCTGCTACGCATATTACCCATAGTCCGTAAAATTCTATTTCTCATACCTACGTTCCATCATACCAGCGACCGTCATATTTATTCTCCGCACACGTAACTTCTAATGTCAATTGGCTGTTAGAGGTATGATACACTCACCGCTACAGAACAGCAGTCGCGTATTCGGTGCGCAAAAATCAATCATCTTGATCAAATAAAAATCTGGCAGAATGCCACACAAAAAATCCTTGTAGTTTCTATAGTAAGCTATTAAATATTTGGGCGAGGTATGGGAAAATATATGGGAAAAATACGTGAAGTAATTTAAAATCCTCCATTATGTCATGTGAAATATTAAGAAATGCAAGAAAGAGGTGAAAAAATTATTTTTCTTTACTACTTTAAGACCCTTGCAGGAGTATGCTCCTAATATATGGGATCCTCAGGATACAGGGAAGGAAAAGCGTCGATTGAATGTCCAAAGTAATAGTGTACGGTACGTTTTGGGGAAGCATAAAATATGCAATAGTGTTAGGTCCTAGTTGGAGGAACTAGAATAGAGTTCCCTACGAGTTTGTAAGGTAACAGGGATGTGCTGTACAAAACATCCAGCTTGGAAAGAGATGGAGAAGAGACTAGAGTCGCAATTTCGTGGGGAAAAATGACCACTCTCTAAAAATTAAATTAAAACGGCAAAACAATTATGTAGCCAAGTTATCTTTCATAAATCGAGGAATGGTTGATTAGTACAATCTACCAGAAGAACTCCTAAAACCAATGCCTAAAAATGTTGTCTCTTTTAAGAAATCTAGTTGTAATTACATAATATAAAATGCTTACCGTCATTTTTTAATTAGTTTTTTATTCAACTTTCAACAGAATGTGTCACCATGCCACCAGGCTTATTATCTATTTGCATTTAAAATAAATGAAAACATTTTATTGTTTTTAAATTCCACTAATTGCACTTGCCACTTCCACTAAGCTCATAATTCACACTATGTTTCTCCAATTTACATAACTCAATTTATAATGTTACTTTACGACAAGGCACCCTTTTTCAAGTATGGATTCTAACCTTCATTTGATCATTAAATAATCCACGTAAATGGTAAACCACATAAAAAGAGGCCTTTATCTGAATGAGAGTGTGTTTGAGACATTTTTTTTTCGCTCCATTGGCTTCCTTGAGCCTCTGAAGACTACGTGTGGCCATAGGAATTATTACAAAAAACTGCTTTTCAAGGGCCTATAACCGTTCTTAATCTTCTTAGAGAGAGATCAACTAGATTCAACTATTCGGTTACCCCATATTTCTTTTCCCAAGTTCCCAAGGAGAAACACTAAAAAATATACTTTTATATAGGTACTACATGTATCTATCCCCTTGACACCATTCTTCCCCTCTTTTCTCACGGTGACTTCTAAGACCTCCATTAGCCTAAGACATCCATTAGCTACTTCCAGAGATTTGCTTAAAAAGGTTGAGTTTACTAAGCACATTCAAGTATTTTCGGAGCTCATGTAAAATTATGGTGCTTCCTGAGTTCAGCTGCATGGGCCGTGAGGTGTCACGAGAGATGACTTGGATTTTTTGCCGTAAATTTATTATTTCAAATAAGTGTTAGCCGTAAATATATAATTTCAAACGCTAGAAACTGAATTTTAATTGAAAATGTTAAAAAAATTATTAATTTGTTTCTGAGAAGCTTATTGTTTTTGCATTAAGCAAGTGGTCTTATATTACGTTTTCTTTGTATGACAGATATTGTTGTTGTTGTGACAGAATTGACTTAATGTGCCGAGAAAGTGGGTTTCCTATGGCGTCAGACTGCTGGGTGCCATTTTTGCCAGTCTTCGAAATATAATCAGTATATTTTTTCAAGTCTCTGTTCATGTTTGTCTAGTCTGTGTTTGGTATAAGATGACGTGAATAACAAAAATCAAATCTCTGTAATCAACCCGAAGGTCGATTTGGTAGGTGAGGATATAGCTCACCTGGCTCTAGGCTCGACGGCATGTGACATTCACTCATCAGGGCAGGGGACCAGTTCCTTTCCCTCTACCACCTGTGGTTTCCCAGGATGACCTAGTACGCGAAATATTGTACACAGCTTGGGTAAAACTGAGGGTCCCAGAGGTGTCACCCGGGTCACCCTCTACCCATTGGACTACCGCGTCCTGTGGATGGGCACCTCTAAAACAGAAAGAAACCAAAATTGATGGCCCAACGTAATTATCTAGTTGCATTATATAAATGCCACTATCGCGCACTACGTACCGTTCGAGGAAAACTATCATGCTCTCAATTAGTTTATTCATCACTCTTGACGAATGTGATCTCTTAAAAAAAACCTCGTTGGTCGCACAAACGAAAAGGATGGGTGACATCTGGTGCGCTGCTCGCTCACTGTGTCCAACCTTGCGATAATGACCCGTGGCTTACGCCAGCGTATGATTGAAGGACTTTTTTTTATGGAGAGTGTTGCCCAAAAACGTTTGCTACTTTCGAATTTATCCCTGGAGATACTTTCACAGTGCATATGCAACAGGCCGTGGTGATCTGGCAACGGCGTATTCGCCACACGTATTTTGTACGAGGGAAATAAGCTGGAGTACCAAAATCTCCCCCGAGTCACTTGAGCGCGTTTTGACTCTATCCTCGTCTGCCCCCTCCCCACCCGCATCCACCGACTAACCCCCCCAGCCCCTCTTCTCCTTCTTCCTTTGTGGGCCCCCACCTCTCTTCGCTCTCCGAGGCAAGCCGCCTTATCTTGCCGGCATCTTTCCTTCGAGTCAACGATCTTGTTCGGTGAGCTCATCCTTCGATTCCCTTTGGCTCACCGGTCGCCTTCCTTTTTTCGCATTCGTCCCGGCACGTGCGAGGCACAGGCAAGCAAGTTACCTCCTGGCTTGTCTCCCTTGGTTTCCATTAGTCGATTGTCATAATTGCTTTTCCGTTTGATCGAAGCTTGTCGAGATTGGCCGATGGACGTTCATCGGGAGATATCTATCCAAGGATTGTCTTTCTTTAGCTCCCCTTCGTTTACTACTCTTCGTATTTTACATTGTCACGTTTTCACATCCTTGATCATCCGCTTGAGGTTTTCCTCCGTAGTTATTACTATTGCTTCTTATTTCCATTGCTCATTACTATACAAAGGACCGTTATGACTTGGAGAATGACCATTAGGTTGATCTCGTCTTCTTAACATAATTTTTAACTTGTTTATTCCTCCTTTCTCGTTGTAAATTTAGCAATGGTAAAGTATTTATAAAATCTTCTTCTTTGGCCAAAAGTTCGTAGATTGATTTGCAGCTGTTTTTTTTGTTCTCCACATTTCCCGATGTTGCGCCAATCTCTTCAATTCGCGGTAGGAATGGCAATCCATATCCTAAATTTATTGTAAGTGTTCCTTTCTGGGTCTGCCTCTCACATTGGTACTTTAATTAGGTCCTCTAATACCGTTGCTAATAGTCTCTTATGTCTTAAGATGTGACCTATCTGGAAGTCTCTCCTCTTTCTCATTTTGCTCCCTAGACAGGGCATTTCCTTAGTTCACTCCAGTACTTCTTCGCTGATTATACGGTCTACTATTTGTTGGTTATTCTACCATATCTTGGGGATTCTCCGGAAGCACCACATTTCAAAGGCCTCAATTATCTTTCTTCCATCTGTGTCATGAGCCCATGTTTCATTTACATGTAGTAAATGCTCCACAAGAAGGCCTTGAGGAAGTGTTTTCTTAGTCTCTGTTTGATGTTTTTAGGTGTGAGGAGCATTTCCTTTTTATTAAAAGCCACCTTATTCTGACTAATCCTAATAATGAGTTCTTTAAAACTTAGACCATCTGATGTGATTTTGCTTCTAAGGTACTTTAACTCCTGATCTCTTTCAAGCCTTCGACCATCTAAAGTAATATCGGCCTCCTTCCCGTTGCTGCTTGTTACAAGGACCTTTGTATTTTCCCTATTAATGTTCATATTATATTCCACATTGAGGATAGCCTGCAACTCTCTCAACATATACGCTAGGTGTTCTTCACTTTCAGCCAATACACCTACATGGTCTGCAAATCGTAACATATCGATCTATTTACCTTGCACCCTTATTCCACCATTTTCTCATTTTTCCGGTGTTCTATTCATGGGTCGCTGAACATGCATTGAACAATTCTCATTCATTCATCTTCGTACAAATGCCGTACAATTCTACAGTTTTTGCACTTAATTCCTCCCTATTTTAGTTTCTGAAACAGGTGCTGCCATTGCAAACGATCAAAAAGCCTTCTCGATACATATAAATACAATATAGTTGTCCTATTCTTCCAAGCTCTCCCAGGATCCCAAATCCCAGGATCGCTTCACGAGTGCCTCTTCCCTTTCTGATGACAAATTTATCTTCAGTAAACATTTCCTGTTTATTATATTTATAAAATATACGTGCTTTATTAAATCCACAGTTAATTTTTTTTTAGTTTTCCCATAATTTTGATAAATACTGACATCACATGGCTTGATGACGTTGCTATGTATTGAAACTTTTAATATTATGTAGGAATAATTTTACCTAGGCTTTAAATTGGAAGGCGAGAACACGACGGGAGTGTAAGAGAGATTGGCCGCTGAAGAGGCTAGATGTAGGACTCCTTTTTCCCGCGTACAATTGGTGACCACAACAGCGGGAGTCACGTATGGAAATTTGAGCTCCCCGAATGAGAAAAGATGTGGATTGCCAATACTAATCGGTGTCATTAATGGCTGGTGAATTAACACCACCTGCCACATGCCCTCGCGGTGGCCTGCGGGGTAAATGTACCATGATCTCGGAAAGGAAGTATTCATTGTGGATTTTACCAAGTATTTTATCGGTTATTCAATACTCTTTTCATCAAATAGTATAATTTCTCACGGATACTTTGTCGTAATCTTCATCGTCCTTCATTGATATCTAACGTAACTCGTTATCGAAATTGTTCCGTAAGAAGAAGAAATGTAAATTTAGTCAATTGATTTTCTAATCAACTGATTACTTCGTTCCAAACATATTACGATTCTTCATATTCACACTTCATTAATGTTCCTATGATCATCTAAAATCAAAATTTATACCCACGCACCTCTTACGTTGTTAACGAACAATACCTACTCTCTTTTAACTGATTATTCCCAAACTGTGTCGTTGGTTTCTTTGGAGTTTTGGAAATTACGTCAGTCTAAGCGATTAAAAGCTGAAGGGAAAATCTAGGGTGAAATAAAGCATTTAACAATTTATTTATTTACTTTAATTCCTACCTCATTTCAGTATTTTTACTCAATATGTGATTTTTTATAAATCATAAAATTACACTAGATTGAATTCTATTTAATGTAATACCTACTACATTCAGAAGGGGCATTTAACAAAAATATTTTTATTGATTTTATTCTGTTTCATTTTTATATTTCATAAATCACTGGTGATAGTTGTTTTATTTAAAGCGCATTTCGGAGGGGCTCATGATATTTTAAAGTAAATGAAGGCGTCAAACGAAAATATCTCTCATTAAACAGAGATAAGTTTTAGAATAACAATTCCACCATCTGTCCGGAGAGTTAAAAGATAAAACCACTTAGTAAAATTTGGATTACTATTTCAATTATTTTTATACATATTTAAATCTGTAGAAGGCTTCTATAAGCCTGGAAAGTCAGAGTTCCTTAATGCTTATCGGCGCAAGGGTAGCGGTATCTTAAATAGGAGCCTATAACTCGAAACTAGTGTCTAAAAATAAAAAGCAATATTATGTTATCTATGAAAGAATTACTTGTAAAAGCCACCACAATTATTTTCAGGGCTGAACTTGGCAGAACTTTGAAAATTTCACCTATCGAAATACATTTTCAGGGACGTTGTTGTGTTTGAAACTTCATATGTATGTTTACGAACTTTTGAAGGTTTTACAAAGCTTTATTTTCCATGTCATGACTAATGGCTTAAAGCAGGTTATTTTTCATGTCGGCAAAAATTGATTGAATACGATCGTATATATGGTTCAAATTTTATTCTTCTCGTTTTTTTAGTTCTGATTTTAGGTTTTTTCGATAATTTAATGGAAAATATATTGTATATTTACCGTTTCCGTCCAAGATTTCAAACTACATAAGTTAAAAATATTTTAAAATAATGAATTTTAAAAAAAGTGTTCTGTTCCTCCAGTCCACTTTACCATGTTCTTCTTGTAGCTAGTCCCAGGTTTCACAGCCGATAGCAGAGCAGTCAATTTTTTTTACCAAATTTCGTTAAAAAATTGTGTAAGAAACTTAGTGAATGCAAATAACGTTTCCAAGTGAATGTAAATAATGGTTCAATCATAGTTGTGACTATCGTTTGTGAGTTTCACTTTTCTGAGGAAAAAGTGATCCTTTGATTACGTGAAATCTTCGTCAAAGTAGTGATTGAAGATGGGATTTGGATCGCGTTAGACTTATGTTTTCATTCAGGACATGTCCATTTTTTATTGTAAAATTTCGATTTTACCGTCTAAAGAGGGATAAGTTTCCATTTCCAGATCTCCATTCACTACCTCCCGAGGTGGGGAATAGAAGGTGAGCAAGTGGTGGTAGAATCCTTTCTAACTGTAAGTACTACTTGCCCTCTGGCTCCCTGGCATTAAACTTTCGTTTAAAAAAACGATTGACTTAAATAAATTTCATTTTTTCAGATTTCAAATATATTTATGAATATAGTATCATTTTTAAATCAATGGCTTTGTGCTTGAAAAAAATTTATGAGGGATAAGGAAATTGACAGTAACTTTAGCAGAGTCGTCCGCTGCTGTGCTTACATTTTCGAGAAATTCACAATACAAAAAAACGTCGCCTGATCAGGGACTCAAACCCATCGACTTCCTACTCAGTGCTTTAGCCAGTTAAGCTACCCAAGCGTCCTCGTAGTCTGTGAATTTTTCAGTTTTTTAAACGGAACAAGGTGTTCTTACGAATAACCGTGCATAAAAAGTCACGAAGTAATCGTCGTTGTGCGCATAGCGCCACAGTCCTCGAGGTTAAAGCAGAGAGTCCGCTAAAGATACCGCCAGTTTCTTTGTAAAGGCTAAACACCTTAGGATTTAAATTTTGCTTGTGTTGCATGGAAGGAAGAGGTCAGAAAAAGCCAGTAGCGTATGATGGAATGTTATTTATACCTTAATACATATGTACATTAGTGTTCATTCAAATTTCAAAACTTGAACATCGTGTAAATTAATGCTTCACCGTAAAAAATTTCAATGTGGATGCAATAAGAAGCATTTGCTGTTCCAACGGTCAATATGAACCTAAAATTGTGAAAATACATTTTTTCAGGAAATGACCAAGTGAATTCGTTTGCGTTTATTCGACACTGATCGGGCTACTTGAATAACCGAGGTTGAGATTTGCGAATTTCCATGGAAAAAGAAAAGGTCAAAATCTTACTTTATATCTCCTGCGAAAATACGCCTCGACTCACCTTACTCGGGAAATGTATTGCATCTATCCGCGTCCGATCAATTCCAGTAGCGAACGTTGTAGTAAGAGTAAGGGATTTTTCTGCGGAATTTGTTGGATTTATGGTTGTAATAATATATTCATCGACATCCTTTCCGACTTTGACGATTTATGTTCTCCAGTTGAAGATGGATCTTGAGCGATCCAAAAATCGTTTTCAAACCGGAGGACGTAAATCCAGCAGGCGATTACCTGAAGGGCCACCTCCGGTCGGTGGCGGCTACCCCTTTACCCTACCCCGTTCGCCTCTCCTACCTAGGCGCCTCTTATATTACTGAGTTGATATTTTTCTGGTTTATTTATATCGTATTTTTATTAATATGTATTTTCCATTTTATTAACTATTAATAATCTTATAATGAAAATTATTAAAGCCTTACTCGATGGATTTCTTTAGAGAAAGAAATTACGGTCTCCTCAGCGAAAGAATGTGGCCGAGAATCAAAGGAGATTCGAAAGGCGATGTGTTTTTCTGGGCCAATCATTCCCCTTCGCTAGTTCGCTGCGTTGCCGTAACAGTGATTCATTCTATGACTAGTCTTTCAGGCCGCGTGCTAGTCTAGTGCATTCCGATGTCCGAGTTGGCAACGTCTCCCCATCTCCGGGAATCCGAGAGCGCAACTCAGCCACATTTTTTAGCTACGGCGACTATAAACGCTTTGTGAAGACTTTTCCAGAGAAAGCTGTTGTTCCCCTTCCTTTCACTCTCTCCTTTTTCTCCTCCCTCTTGCTCTTTTCCTTCGATGGTTAGGAACGTGCTCTACATATTTTATGCGCATGAATGAGACGTGAAGTGTCAAAACTTGGGCCGTGAAATATAGATTACTAATCATTCCCATTGTTTTTAATTTATTTATCTCAAAAATGTTTATTTTATAATTGGCGCAGACATATCATGCAAAATATGTGCTGCGATCAATTGTCTTTAAGCGGTCAGTATTGTTTTCTATCTTAAGACTCCTCATTAAGGAATTCAAAACTTACATCCACTTAAGGCACTGTAATGTATCTCAATTCTATAACTCCTTGAATTGAAATTGAGTGCATATTAGGAAAAAAGGACTTTAATGGTAAACATTTAGTAGCTTGTTTCTTTCCTCTTCGCTAATGACTCGAGGTAGCAACTTTTATTCCCATTCCACGTGCATCTCTCCTTTAAAAAGTAGGAATAAGAGTTTTACAACGTCCCTTGCGTTATTGTATGAAATTTTATCGCGAAAAACGTCGGTGCGTTTAATTTTTAGAGGGAAATTCCTTGCTTTTAAAAATTTTTTCACGCTAGACTTTTTCATACCTAGGATTTATTTTAACGATGAAATAGTCCGAGTCTAATTACAAAACTCAATAAACGTAACGATTACTATTATTGTGACTATGGTTGTAGGGTGGATATATCTCAAGTGTGGAACTAACTTTAAGTTATACTCAAAAGGGATTTATGGGACAAATTATATCCAATTAAACAATAGTGTATTATTGTTTGTATATATTTTTATCTCTCTAGGGAATTATATTAGTTTAGAGATACTTTCTCTCGTGGCGTGCCATCAGTTGCATGGGTTAAATAGTTCCGGCGTCACTGAGGAACAGGGGCAGATGTTATTTTTTCGTCTTTCCGACTGCCTCTCTCTCTTTCGCCTCCCTCACGGAACTCAGGCGCCAGAAACCACAGTCGCCCCCATCCTCCTCCCTCCCTCACTCCTCCTTCCTCCGCGCTCCTCACTCTCACAGAACCCCTTCGATTTGCATTATGGGAACAAATTCTCGCCCGCCTGGGCCATAAGTCTCTCCCCCAGCGCCCTACCGAGATAACGCCAGAGGTCCTTCGACCACCGCTAACCTCTTCCCTCCACCCTAACCACAACAGCTCCCGCCGTCCCACCCCCCCACCCCTTCCCTCTTAACCGGATGACGGTGTGTCGGGTAGAGGGGGTAGGGTTTGGGCGGGGGGTGGAGGTGCTGGGGGAAAGGGCTCCTGAAATTACGCGCGACCGAATGGTTTCTCGGGAAGCAGGATTTATTCCCTCGACCTCGAATGCGGATCGCAGAGGGGCTCGGGAGGGGGAAGGGGGTTAGATAAGACTTTGAAGGCGTTGGTCCGGAGGGAGGGGAGTCGGGCATTAGGAGTGGTTTGCTGAAGTGGGTGCTCAACATGAGCTGAGGCCATTTGCACCTTATAAGGGGAGGTGGGTAATTAGAGTACGGGAGATAAGGGAGAGGAGATAGAGACCCGGTGAGTTAGCCTACACTCAGTGCAAGGCGCCAAGGGGTCAAGAGGTCCAACCTCCCATCAAGCAAGCGGTGAACTGAATGCTCTTCGAGAAGTCACCGGTAACGATTACTGCGGAGAGATGGATGCGAATGGATAATATCACCACGCTTGAGTATCAAATATATTTCCCTAGAAATATTTAGCGAAAGAATATGTAGGCATATTTTCAATTTGTTTGTGCTCTGTGATCCTAAAATAATTGGAAATTTAAGTTTACTTGTGAAACATCCTAATTATTAGGATCCCACACTGTACCTACAAATATTACCCCTCGGATTAAATTAAATAAATAGACTCTAGAATTTGACAAATTTAAGTACTTTAAATTACAAGAACTCAAGACAACCGTGCTTGAATACAACAGAAAAATATTTTAAATCAAAGGGTACCAGCTGTTCAGGGCTTGAGGGAACAATATTCTTCTAAGTAAATCAATGAGTTTAACCCCATTGGAGTCAGTAGCTAGCAGTGATAGAAGGTAGTAGTATTTAATGTAAGAATTTATGTCGTCATCGTGTCGAAAGAGCAAGAAATTAGAAAATAGGCAAATGTTGGATATGCACGCAGTTTGAGTCACTATCTTCAGGTGGTCAAAAGTAACTTATGCCTAAAAAATCTTGTATCAAATTATTATGAATTTTCTTAAATGTTTCAATATTCGCCTTCAAGGTTCAATTTAGCACTCTCTGGGTTTGAAAAACAGACCGGAGGAAGGTGTAAAGGTTGAAAAATGTAGCTGCCATCAATCGGGGAGGCATTAGCAGGGGCATACTTACTATCTCGGTGTTAAGCGTAAGTGAAGAAGTTATTTAAAGCATATGCCTGGATCACTAGATACACACGCGGTTGTGGGTTTGGAACATATGTGTTGTTCCTGCGATTTCTCATCTAAATTTGCTGATAAACTCGTCAAAAACGTCACGATTAAAACACAAAATCATTTTGACATGCAAGCCAGCCTCCTTTAAGTGAAAGTTATTTTTCATTAACAAATCAATCGTTAAACGAAGATTAATTTAAGGGTCTCTTTACATATTTATGATTAGTTAAAAATACAAATTTCATATTTCCATGCTGTCGAATCTTTTGTTTGCATTAAGTTTTCTGTGAAATATTTTCCATCTCATATTCAAAGTAGTTATCGCATACTAATTCCTTGATATAGAATTGCTAGCTTGATATTTAGAGGATGTATGCTAAAAAATGGCCTATTTAATTGCAATTTTCCGTTGTATCTTTTTGAGGTGCTCTTATTAATGCAAAGATGGGAGTGGTAGTCCAGTGGGTAAAGCACTAAGCTACTAACCCGAGGGCCCGGGTTCGAATCCGGGTGAAGCATCTTGGCCTCCTCAGCTTCACCCAAGCTTCACCATTTTTCGCGTACCAGGTCATCCTGGGAAATCACAGACGGTACGAGGAAAAGAACTGGCACCCATATCCTTATGTGTGAATTTCACACGCCGTTGGGCTTAGTACTGGGTGA
>LYUA01000860.1:156633-166662 GCA_002093875.1 Calopteryx splendens
CCCCCCCCCCCGTGCGCCCCAACCCGACCGCATCCCCGGCCCTATCGAAGGCTCCCCATCGCACCCATCCCTGATTTATGCGTCTCCACTCGTGTGCCTTCCCTCTCCTACTGCCCTCTTCGACGCCGCTCTCCTCCCATATCCCCCACCCACCCCGACAACCACCGCCTTCGTGTGTCGCGAAGGACAACGAATACAAATAAAATAATAGAAGACGTTCGTCGGCCGCCGCCGCCCCTAGAAATGAAAGCGCTCCCTGTGCACGCCGGGTTTTCACATCTACGCAGTGCCCTAGTGACCATTATTTACTGTCAGTATAATTTGGATAGTGAAGATTCCATACCAGGCGTGCGCCCTGTACTTAAAGTCTTCTTATCGTTTTTGCTCCTTTAGAGAAGTTGCATAATCGAAATTTTAACAAATTGGGGGTTTTAACAACTTTAAATGCACTCCGATATTTGTTTAATTAGCATTCCAACCATCAAACCTGGTAGTAACGATTGTAATAAATAACAGCGGCACAAAGAAATGGATAAAAACTAGACTACCTAGCAAAACTAGTTATCATCTGGATAACTCAATGAACGCTATTTTGTTTCCTTATCATAGGTACGTGGAAAGAATAATATTTTAAACTTTTCCATTTGAAGTCTAATCTTTGTTTCCTCTTTCCTTGACAACCCCAAATTCACCTCTCCCTATTAATTTTTTTCTCATCTCGTTTGTTAATATGATTTATTTACAGCAATCTAGACGATAATTTGACTATATAAATACTTTGTGTAACCTTAAAACAGTTGGAAAATAAAAGAGGAATCCCCTTGAGTGTTTTACGTGACTGTCGGATTGATAGTTACTGAATAAATTAATTCTTATGCAAATACATACCACGCATTACGTAGCCATGCCTTTACATTGTTCATCACTTTCCATGTAATGAGCTTTAATTGGATGTTCACTCTTATAGTGTGGTCTTAACTCCATGTTATTTGAGGTCAGCTTATGAAAAGATTCTTACATCATATCGTATATGCTGGGATGCGTGATTTACTAAACATATTGGCGATTTTTACAAATGTGGAACAAATTAGAAATTAGTGCAGAAGATTTATGCTAAAGGTCTGTGGCTGTGGTAGACAAGAGCTTACATGTTCAGGGAAGGATCGTAGACATTGTTAAGATATTATAAGAAAATTGAGAAAACTTATCTAATAGAAGAGGTTTCCACTGCTGCAGCTCCCTAATCAACTCTTTTTCCATAAAAATAGTGTATTTATATGAAATAAGATTCGTATGGAGAAATATCTTGTACATTTGGAGACGTTTAAACGAAACAATTATCCTTCAGGTGCATCTTAAGAACCTTTGGAAGTTGTCACTATTATTTAGGAAATCATTATGATTCTCGATTCCTCGGAATAAGCCGTCAGGTACCCTTGATAAGTTGTGAGTAAATTAATTCTTGGCCAAAATCATTGGAAAAACTTGAATTGAAAGATATATATTCGATATTTGCTGAAATCATGATGACACTTAAAGTGTGACGTGCATACTGTTCATGCGTCGGCTGACTTTAAACTCGTAAAAAATAAAAATCTGATTTGAATCATATTAGCACAATAGTTTAACATTTCATGGTCTAGCATCGATGCAAGACGGATGAATTTTCCTCTTAAATGGAATTAGGCGTTTCCGTAGTTTTAAAATAAATGTGTCCAAAAGTTAATTTCTCTTCAAGTTGGACAAAACTAGCTTGCACTTTTCTGTTCAAGGGCAGATATCTCACCTCTGTGCCAAGGATCCGGCTGGATTTCCGATTTTTTCCGCGTTTTTTTCGAGAGGAAGCATGACAATTACGTGAAATATTGCGCGCTCAGTTTCGGGCGCCTCCTGACTGAATCCGTTCCATTTCCACATTTCCTTTGCGTCTTCCACAGCAGAACGCGCGGGGGCAGCCATTTATATCATCCGTCGCCACCTAACTCACCCGTTCCCTTGCCTCTCCGCGAGACCCTCATTCACTTCCCATCTCGCAACCGACGGCGGCATGGGGCGCGCCATCACATCGCCGTGAGAGAGAGAGAGGGGAATGGCGGTAGAAGAGTGGTGTGGGGAAGGAGACGGGAGGACCGGTCTTTTGGTGGCCGTCTTCGGCAGAAATAATAATAATAGTAGCGCCCGTGGAGGTAGTAGGTAGGGGGCGGTAGTTGGTCGGGAAGGGCGAAGAGGGCGTAGAGTGTTTTGGGGGGCAGGGGGAACATGGGTCGACACGGGGACAGGGATGGGAGAGAGAGCCGGCGGGTAGCTGGAGCGGCGGTGGGGCGGCTGGTTATCTCGACGTTCTCGTAAATTAAGCATTTCGCGTGGTGGATGTCCGTTCAATTTTAAGGCGCCGTTCATAACGCCCGGATTTTTCCTACCGGCCGCCCCGACTCCGGCGCCTCCCGATGCCCCTCTATTTTTTTTATCCTTCGCCAACCCCGGGCGCGTCCTTGGATAGGGTTAAAGCGAAGAGAAGAAGGGGGTGGCAGAGTGGAAGGCGGGCGATTGCGATGATGTGGTTTGGGGGAGGGTGGGGACGCAGCGTAGGACAACAAGTGAAAGGGCGTGTGCGTCTGGAATGTTTTTCTAGAGAGAGAGAGAGAAGTTCGCGTTGGGAGGATTTTCGATTGTGGTAATTGCTTCTGAGGCTTTCTAAGCTTTATTCAATCATTTTGAAATAATATTATAAAAGTACTCTACTGATTATAAGAAGATAATGAACGCCTCTGAGAACTATTACAAAACGCCGTCGACTTGTAAAGCGTATTTGCAGTACATTGACTTATTATGCCCTTCATTATTGCCTGCATAAGCTCCTTACTGTATTTATTTTCCCCTCTCCTTTCTCAACTTATTCAACATTCTCCCTTATATTACTTATACTTAAACATCCTACTTCGTGCCTCTCTCAATCTTGCTCGTTCCATTTTTCTATCCTCTTCGGAATTCCGCCACCTTTTTTCCAAACCCATGTTCACTTCATATAATTTCTTTTCGTTTGTTTTTCTCGTATGCCAAATATTTTAACGATCTTATCCAAACCCAAATCTCAAAACCCTCTGATCTACGTTGTCCTCTTGCCTCAGAAACTAAATTTCACAACCATATTTCGTTAACAGTTTCCTTGTGCTTCTTTTCATAGCTTTTTTTGCTTCCCCCTTGAAATATTTATATCACGCGTCCCAGAAATTAACTTGCTCTTCGTAAATGCTTCCTTTCGCAATATAAATCATCACATAATTTCTAACTGATTAGGTACTTATTTTAATTCAAAATACTTTACCTAATACATGATCCTTTCCACCTGATCTTCCCTTTTCATTGTTTCATTTAACCCTTCCATTTTTCGAGAATCTCTTCAATTTCTTTTTCTAATTAGTTTAATTTAGTTGGGTTGCGTGGTAGTTAACGCAAGATGAGCGTTCGGTTATTAACCAGAGGATTACAAATTAAATTTGATCCCACAGTTCGACCCAAACTCTCCGATTAACAGGTCTTCTTATGAAACCAGAGCAGGCAAAGGGAAAGAAACCGCCCCCAGTGACCTTATTTGTGAATTTCACTTACTATAGTGTCTAGAGCGAGGCGAGGTTCACCTTCAACTATCAAACCAGCCTTCGGATTGGCTACATCGTTGGTTTTATTTATTTAATTTCTGGAAGTAGTATGCCGATGTGATTTCCTATATTTAGCTGTGTATTGAATTTGGAGTATACCGTTCTCTGCCATTTTTAATTGGTGGCGTCGGGATTTTACTGCCCCGGATTTATAGCCCCTTCGTATGCTCGGGGAGGATCTCTAGCCTTCGAGATCACGTCCTTCGAGGCCTCTCTTTCCGACGATGCGTCGCCGTGTGAGACGACGTGCCAATCTAAGAAAGAATAAACCCAATTGGTGTATTTGAACAATTTCCACAGGGGTACAAAAACAGGGAATAGGATGAAGAGTCGTGAAAGGGAAGAGTTGAGGGTTTCTACAGCTCATAACTTGTCATTCGATGTTGTTTCCTTACGTATCTTTTTTGAAGCTTCGACTGGATATCGTTCGAAATAAAAAAAATTATGTATTAATACCCCGTTCAGGCGTATTTTTTTATCCTCTTTTCGTCATACCCATTGTTTTAAAAAGGTTCTGAGAGTTTCTCCGTTTTAAATGGCATTGGAAGTTTTATTTGAAAAATAGAACGAATAATTAAGTACCAAAAAGATAGTGTACATGAAGCGTATTTGTCGCACATGCAAATTTGGGATTCAACCATTTTCTTAGGACTTTTCAAAAATGAAAAATAAAATGTTTCCTTGCTCTGAAACGAACATGAAATTCTGGAGCCATGACGATGATGGCGTAAGTAATCGTGTTTATACTTGAGAAATCTTAATGGATTTTCAGATTCCTGTGTGCTCGACGGTGAAAATGCGACTGGCAAAATTTTAAATAATATTATTCTCATAATCGATTGGAAGACTACCATGTATGTATTAGTTGTATTAACAAGATGTTTGTGAATCTTTAAAAGAAATTTATCTGAATCAGAGAAATCTGACTAATGAAAGAGAACTTGTACGTTTCAAAGGGCATTAATATAAACTCTAAAATATCACTTAATATGGACGACAGTACATTAGCATCTATGTCGCCTCTGATTGTTTCCAGCCATTTCAATTATCTTAGTCATTTTACCACACAGATAAATTTTATCGTTTATGTATCATAAATTATTATTTATTTTACTCCAAACCGCTATAATATCAATCACTCACTATGAATGGAGAAAATCATTGCTTTTTATACGGTAAATGTAGGTTAAGGAGAGAATGAGTTTTCCTAGAATTGAGGTCGAGGCTTGAAAATTTGCCAAATAAAGTAGGTTCTAACTATCGCTCTAGTTCAAGTTTCCTTATGACCAGACGAGATAAATCAGATCGGTCCGCCAGATTCACCTAGATTACATAAGGCCTCCAAACTTTGTAAATAGCATTACGGAAATATAAATTTTATGACCATAATATATGCATATATAGAGCACGTAAGACATCAAGGCAAGTATAGAGATCAAGCTATTTTCAACTGCAAAATATTATGATTTATGAAACGCCTGTGAGTTTCTTTTAGAAATATTATAAAAACCCATGCGACCACAATTATTCTGACCGCTGTGCAAGTGGCGCCACTCCCTGCGGTACGTGAGGGGCTGCCTGCCGCCCCTCTCCCAAGGGAAAGGAGATGGGGGAGGGTATGAGGGGAGTGTTGGAGCGGAGGGATGAAGGGAGAGAGTGGAAGAGAGCAAGGAATCCAAAACGCAAAGGCAGTGGTGTCGTCGGACGATCCACACTTAGAGGAAGGGGAAGCGAGTGGGAGGAGGGAAAAGAACAGTGACCAACATCCGGCGCCACCTAAAACGCCGATTGTAAGCGACATTACTCTGCATATAGTTTTCTTTCCAATTAAATAAAAAAAGAGTTTTTAAGGGAGACCCACACACTTTTCTTCTGACTTATTATTATGATAATGCAAACGGACATTTTAATGCCTTCTTACTTCCCGAAGGCGAATTACGCAGCCAACTTTAACATATGGGTATATGCTGCTCAGCCAGCACGAATTAAACGCTTTTTCTTAAACTGCCCATATCTAATTCGGTAGCATTTCACTGAAAGGGAGTGGTAACAGATAAGGGATATTGGAAGGAAAGAATAAATCATAGTCCATTGACTTCTAAAGCTGAGATATTTCTTACACATGGAAGCTAAATAGGAACAGTTTTTGCTTGAAGGAATCCAATAGCAGCTACACCTATCCGGTTCTATTGTTAACTAGCCAATTTTAGACCCTTCTAGGGAAGAATATGTAACAAAAAAAATTTGGACAAAACTTTTTCCCAAAAACTTGCTTTATTGTCACAGGATTACTTTGACTCAACTGAAAACATGCAAAAAATAGAAACTCTTCGGCAAAAAAATAATGATTTATTAATCACTACACCATTAATATTTGGTTAAATAGAAAAATCTACGTTTTGTCTGCCTTGCTCCCCAGTTTCTGATACTTAAATCTTTACCAAACATACGCTGGAAATGAAAGACCCAAAATTATTGAAATCATATAGTGATGAATTGCCTATTATTCGAATTTGAAGCATCATCCACTGAAAGAGTTAAAATATATTATGCACATGTGCGTTGCAAACCTCGATACTTAGTTGATGATCGAGGTAATGATGATGTATTCGCGTTCGAAAAAACTTGAAAAAATCTTATAAATTACCTATCACGCCATTACAGGAATTCATGCGTATGTTTTTATTTCCACTACATTATAGAAAAGTTGCATACCAGAACAAAACATTTTATGAATATTTTGTTTTGCGTGTAGTCCATAAAGTGAAAGGCTCGCATGAATCCTTGCCGTCATTTGTGTATGGCTAAAAGTCTAGCTTATAAAACTCCAACTGTAATTTACCGTAACTATAATTCACAAACATGTTTTTCGTTCTTATTCGTACTTCTTCATTAAGCTACTGAAAAAACTGAGGTTTTAGGTTATTAGAGAATGTGTTACAATTTGAAAAACGAAAGACTGAAAGTGATGAGGTTCATGCCATTCAACTTAAACACACAATCACCGCACTGGCTCGACCAGTAGAACAACTATTTTTTCTTGTCACCCTCATCCAGCCAGTGCAAGGAGATAAAGATAGGGATTCGGAAAGGATAGAGTAAGACGGAAATTTATGGAAGCATTTCCGTGTAGTCTCATTACTATTTGACTTCATGTCATATACACCTACCTATAAGTGAATGATGGTTTTTGTTTCCTGAATTTTTCGCACGTGTACACACTAAGTACATTTTCATTATATTTGTCCATTGCACTTCTAACGAAACTTCTTCGCCGTAAAAACGCCAATAAGT
Organism: Calopteryx splendens; assembly: GCA_002093875.1. Classification (NCBI taxonomy): domain Eukaryota; kingdom Metazoa; phylum Arthropoda; class Insecta; order Odonata; family Calopterygidae; genus Calopteryx; species Calopteryx splendens. The sequence continues at coordinate 163,587 of LYUA01000860.1, forward strand.
TTCTTTCAGGCGAAACCGCATATTTTTGTAGTTCCTCATAAAATAATTACTGTGCTCGGAGTATATTTAATATCCAATAGGTTTCGTGTGTCTTATTTCGTTTAGACAAGAATTTATGACGATACATTGTTTTAATATTTAATTCTAGTTACCTGTCTTTGCACCATTCCAAAATTTTACCTAAGTCACTTTAGAACCGCCAAAAGCTTAAGTTATTATTTATGAATATTACCTCGCCGTTGGCATTTCTTAAAATGCCACTTTTGAGTTGAGAATTCAGCATCCCGTTAGATTACTTAGACATTATATTTAATGATTGTAAAGTATCTTCAGGCCTGAATAATAGCGCGATGACTGTTAGGTGAATAAATTATAAGTGGATTATTTTTGCATATTATTGGTATAATAATTATTCTTCCCATTTTGACCGTTGTTAGTAAATTATCTACTCAAATAGAAACTCTAAATTCGAATTGGCTATTAAGAATGAATTGGTGAAAAAAGGTAGCATATCTGCTACTCTGTGCTTTTGTATTAATTCTCGATTGTCCGGCTCATTGTGGAGTGATCCTAGCTTAAAATCTAACATATAAGTGATAGTTTTTCTCAGTCCCACAACAAGACATTGTAAAAATAACGAAAGCCAATTGCTGCGGGAGGAAGAAACATTGAAGGGAGATAAAACTTGAAAGCGAATCAAGCGAATCGTTAAAAAGTACATTAGAAAGAAGGAGAAAACCGAAGAGAGAAATTATGAGGGACATTTGCCATTGAAAGAAAGCTCAGTCAACCTCATAAATTACCCCAGTAACTGCGTAACCACCACAATAAGAAAAATAAACTGTGTAATTTATACTCCTCGCTACTTCTCTTATTCCAACTCCGATCGACCCGGATTGACGACTATGCCCTCCGAGGAAATTTTAGTACTTCATCCGATTTTCCTTTTCCATCGCCTTCGTAATTTGGAGGGAGTCTCCGTCGGAGGAACAACTTTGGGGCGGCGTGGGCGTCTGGCGGCAGACGGACGAATGGTCGTGTCGTTCTTGTTTCCCCCTCCTCGCCACTTCTTCGGGGCGAGACACAAACCCATCGAGTCCAATCCATGTCGACCCTCTTAAGGGCGATGTTAAGCCCACCAGAGACCTTTTGGAACGACGGGATTGATGGTTTCCTTCCTATGGTGAGGAGGGTCCCCTGCGCCGCCTACTTCCTCCTCCGCCTCCCGGACAAATCTCACTCCTCCGCTCTCCGGTCCCGTAGACACGTGTTTACTCATACCTCTCCCACCTTATCCCCAGGTCCGGGGGCCCCCTCTCCCTCCCACCTTCCCCCCTCACACTCCAGTCCGACCAACAAGAAGGACTATTTTTCAACCATCAGGTGAATGAATTAGAAGCAGTGACTGGCCCGAAGAGGCGATCGACTGACCGGTGGGTCGGGGTGGTCCAAGGGGAGGTCTTAATGGCGGCATTATGCCAAGGCCTTGTTTTATCGCTCCCATTACTTCCACCGCCGCTCTCTCGTGATAAAGTACAACGTGTTTACACCGACGGAGGTCGCTAGGGGTCTAGTCATTGGCCGAGGGGTTATTACCGTGTCGCCTGGGCCACTCCCCAGCTTTGCGGAGAGGGAAGCCGGCGAGTGAGCACCTACGCAGGGCGGTCGGGAGCTCTCTTTTCGGAGACTTCAACGCACGAATTTTGTGAGCTGCCGGGAGCGAATTTTGGATGCAGCGGTGAAGTAGGTAGATCTGTCCGGAGATTCCATTTTGGGAGACACGAAAAGAATCCCCAGCTGGGAACTTAATTTTAAGTGACTCTGCATTAAGAAATTATTCTATTGCCTTCCGGCTTACCGCATTTTCCTGTTTTTCAAGTGAGGTTTTGATATCTGGTAGAATGTGTTTTCGTAATTTATTAAGTCCTATTTGCATAGCAATTCTTTACTCCGATCTATCGAACTTCTTCTGCAAAAAAACCTCGCGGATTTTTTCGGACTTTGGACCAAAGGAATAAACTTGTTACGGTCTATAAGCCGGAGTTTTCTGCTCAGTGGTAAGCAATGATAAATTCGGTTCGGAGGTACTCAACGGTTGGGTCAAATAATGGCCACACGTTACTTCATTTTTCGTTCCACCTTTGATACCATGTTGCGTCCATGTAAAATATGACCCAAAGGTATGTCCGGTGTGTAACTCCACCCAGAAAGCGAGAGCATGCCAATCAAGCCTTCCGCTTTTTCTTCTATTTACGGATTCCAGGTGATGATGTAAAGGATGTGATGTTGAAGAAGGGTTCTTGGCCTCTTCCCTTCTCTCGAATTATTTTTGAGTCATGTGAAAATACTAGACCGATGGATTGTGTAATATAGGTATCCCACGCCTGGGTAGGAAATGTTGCGTGAAGGTTTCCTACTTTGAAAATTTTTAGACCTTCCGCTATTGATCAGCAAAATATTTTGAGATGATTAATCTACAACTGCTAAACGTCGCTAGTTGACCCCAGTCGTAGGAGATGCTAACATTATTACATGCCTCAAATTTGTGGTGTGTAACAGTAGTAGCTGCGGATGACTCTCCCTTACAATCTGGCAGTGAAATGATTTGAAAGATGGCTAATATTATCGATTCGAGCACCGTTTTTATTTTGTATGTTAGCAAGAATATCGGCAGTATCTGGTTAGATAAACTAAGAGGATGGAGAAGATAAAAGCGCGGCCTTCTATCCCGTAGATCAGAGCTCGATGATATGATGTGATGGGATTTATTATACTTATTCTTTCAACGGAACAATCATTAAGGAAAATTACTACAAATCAGTGAATTATTCGACAGATACGGCTTTAATGTGTTAATCATTCGATGTCTTTCGTCGAAGGTAAGGGAATGGCATGCGAAGTGCCTGGTTCTTTTCTCCCATTAATACTTTTACTCCTGATTTTCCCTTTATCGACATGCACAGTAAAATTATTTTTAACTGACCATCGCCTATGCTCTTTCGTATTTGACTTCATATACAGGGTATGGCATTATAACTTCCTTTTTTTCCATTGAAATCAATGGGAAAAAAGGAAG
>LYUA01000860.1:194627-206049 GCA_002093875.1 Calopteryx splendens
AGACAGACACAATGTAGGTGTGGAAGATGGAAGGATGCCGATTCCAAGCAGAAACAAGTACATACATATAATGTGTATATGTGTGTGTACAAAAACACACGCTTCCCTCTCTCTCTAGACGCCACCGCTTCCCCCAATCCTCCTCCCCAACAAACTTACCTTCATTTCTTTCTTCATTCCCCTCTACCCTTCTCCTCCTCCTTCTACCACATCTGCGAAGGTACTTGGTTTTCCTCCACGCCCACTCTCTCCTTCGCCGCTCGCCTCGAAAACTGATTGATGGCGTCTGGAGCTTCCGTGCCGTATGAAATGGAGACGTCCGAAGCCAAAGGTTAATTCAAAATCTGCCAAGGTGGGGGGAGGGAGGAGACGCCCTGCGGCCGGCAGCGGCTCTTCCTTACCCTCTCCCTCCCTCTCTCTCCTTGCGAACATTTGAAAGGCGAGTGTTGCACCAGGACGAAGGCTGCGTCACGGGGGCTGGAATTGTGTTTGGCGCCAAGGCGTCCGGGCTCGAGAGAAGATTGGAAGAGACTCCTCGTGTGCTAGCAGTCCCCAATATTTTCTTACATACTTGGCTATGTTTTATGGAGGGCGTGGTGTGCTCTAGAATTTTTTTATTTTTAACTTTCTGTTGGAATCCAAATAATTTACCGCCAGCATTGTAACCAACCCGAATGATGATATTTGAATGTGAGGGTAGTATGGAATTTGTGCGAAAGCTTATTGCTTTCAATTCAAAGCTTATTGCAATTCACACTTCATATTTATTAGTAGCATACCGGTTGATATTGGTTTCTGATGTTCCTAGTGTTTAAGCATTGCTACTCTTCTAAGTCCTGCTAAACATGGTATTAAATATTTTAAAACCATACATTACTCTTCACACAGTCTACCTCCATTCAGTCCAACCTGCCTCATATTTTCCTCCATCTATCTCACACGGCATTCTTCCCTCTATATGTCCTTCGCATGTCATTGTCATTCAATATTTCCTGCATCCATTATTCGTGCCCTGTATGCTGTTCCACCCCTCTCGAAATGATAGAAAATTAAAATTTAGTTACATTGTATTGCAATATTGTGGCTTCATGTATGCAAATTGCACTCAGTAGCAGATGATATTAATTTTTATATAATCGATAGAAAAAGGTGAGAACATCGATAGGACACATAAAGAAAATAATAAACTTGTTAGGAAGATTTCGGAGCTTCGTTCCCTTTACAGCATAGCGGTACGTCGCTAAGATATGGAATTTCTCATTGGCAGTTGTGAAAAGGAAAATGGACAGGAGAGGGACGACAGAGGAGAGCTGAGATAAGAAGCATGAAACAAAAGATGGTAAACGTAAAAGCGAAGCCACGTGGAGACGTGAAGAGAGGTGCCGATAAATGATCGGAAAAGCCGATCCCAGGATTGATGACGGACGATATACCTGCGTGAACCGGTTGGCTATCTGGTCGCGAGCACGCAGCCAGATGATATGGCGGGTGACATGACGGTCTCAGGTACCACATTGGAGGGGACCACACGTCCTCATGTGTTCCCAGTTGTCCTACTCCCCATCACGACGTGTACTTTTCATTTCGCATTTTCACCTCACACCTTAAGATGCTGGATGGACGGCTTATGTGGGTCGCACATAACTCTCCTCCCCGGCAGTGGGAATGCTGCTGAAAACATCGAATGACAAATGAATAGCTATTGTTGGAAATGGAGAAATAGATAGTCGTAAAGAGGTCCTCAATCCCCTGTTCCCTGAGACTTCACGAGTTGTTAGGATGTCACCATACCTATTGTAAATGTAGTGAAGGTTATTTCCATATCAAAAGTGGAACTATGGGGCTGAATTTTTCTAATGCCCGTTAGAGTGCCAAGGACCACGCTGATCAGATCCTATACCAATTGCTACCATTTGCTTTTAAACTGATTACATTCAATCCTTTTCTTCATAGCTGCTGTGTCAGAACTAATTAATGCAAGCGCTCTTTTACCGTTTAATATAAACTTGTCCTATCATCGCGTTGACCGCTGGGAAGGAGTGCACTAGGTATGCCCAAATTTACCCATATTTTAATCTTCTCATAGCAATCAGTATTTTGAGTACGCATGATTGTTTATCTAGGCTGATTTATTTCGTATATGGAACCATGCATGAATACGGTGAAACAGATAACCAGTAAATAAGTGTAAATGAATAGAACCGCTTTCTTTTCCCCAAACATCTGTGGGTCTAACAGATATGGAATTGGGTGCTTGTAAACGCGGTTCTAAAATTTTGGTATTCTATCATTACAAACGAAATTTCATTATTACTCTTTGTATTAATCAGTTTTCGATGGTTCTTAAAAGCAAAAACTTATTGATTTTGTGATAAGCAGTCGTTAATATATACGGAAATCATGAGGAATTTAGGCTTAGGCTATGCGGAGGGTCGAATTCTTGTTGGTTAGTAATACGCCGTGGGTTTGAATCTCGGCTTGGAAATATAGGTATCATGTGCTGTACAATCGTAAATTCATTATTATTGCTTCAAGAAGAAGCAATAATGAATTTATATTAGATATTGTGTTTTTTGCTATAATAGCACACCCATCGGAATTTATAAAGCGAAGCTATTGCTACTTGACCAAGTCACCATGAGAGTATTTTCCCGCTATCATATCATGGAGTTAATTGTTAAAACCGAACAATTTTTATTGAATTTTGTGCTGATAAAATGATTATTTATCGCGCTGTGCTAACAAGCCTAGTCCAGTTTGTGCTGAACAATATCTTAGAACTAATAATGGAATTATTGTCATGGCTTCAGGTAATTCCTTTCAATGCAAGTTTTAGAAACATAAATAAAATCCATTCATTTTATAAACTTGAAATCCAACTAAAACTGATCATTTTTAACACACCCACCAATATTCCTCAAAATAAGTTTACTCTTTAAAATTCACTGTAAAAAACCACACCTTATTTTAAGAAGTGCATTCCAGGTTTCATGCAATGCTCATATGTTTTAAACTACCATAGGTATATGCACCCAAGCAATTGGAGAATGCGTAACCAATAATCGTTACTCGCTTTCTAGCCGTAAATGAATGCGCAAGTCCCTGAATAAACTGTGCCCAGAACATTTGCCGCTTTTATTGGGCTCTGTTCTCCGTGTGGCGGTCGAATTTGCTCATCTGAGAGTTATGTTCTGTCCGGGGTTCCTCTCTCCACCGAAACCCATGTTTTATGGTACCCTAAAACCGTTGGGGTATGCGGGAGAAGGGATTCCGCACCACGCATTCACAATATCACATGACATATTGCTAAATTGTTAGAAACTAGTGTTAAGGTTATGTAACCCAAAATTCGAGAATATCTGGAATTGTATGCGTTTCTGCACTACCGTAACCAGCTATTAACTAGAACTTTCAGTATTCAAGGAAAGCCTTTAATAGCGTTTGTGATACATTAAAGCATATTCTAAAAGAGATAAGAAATTGGACTACCTAGTCTAGCAAAAGATACCTTGGTAGACATCCTTCACAATTTTTCCAGTCTCGTATCGTGCATGGATGAAATGACATTATAATCCTTTCTATCTGACAGTTTAACTCTCCGGTATTATACTTATAGATAATCCAGTCTACAGTAGCAAGATATAGTTTTTCATTTGTTTAAAAACAGTGAAGAGATCATCTTCAAATTTACGCAAGGGATTTATTCTATATTTTTACCTTTAGTTTTCGAGGATTCCAGTGAGTATCCTTTTTTCAACCGCCGACATTATGGCGGTTGAATCGCAATTATTCTTCATTTCAAATCCGCATCAAGGTATGCACGGAACTACCTATTACGCTTGACGTAACGGTCTCTATAAGTTCAGATGGTCAGCCAAACCTTCGTCGTATGATTCCCGGTCCAAGTGAACTTTTTTTAGTGATATTTTCACTACATTTCACCACATTCATTCATACCTCCGCCATCAAAATTGATTAAATTCAATACTTTTCAGAATCCGAGGAGGGGGTTTGGCCTTTTATGGCGTTTCATTACTGCAGTACTTTCACGTTTTCCCCTGTGATTGTAATAATAACAGCTACAACAAAGTTCAATAGAACCAATCGTCAAAAAAGATAAAAGTGATAGCATTATATGGAGGAATAAACAGTAGGAATAACTTTGGCCCAGTTGACGATAGTTGATGTACGAGAAATGTTGATCCTCAAAATTCTTTACAGGCAGCTCACATTACAAAACTCCTGAGCATTATGAAATTTCTGCTAAAGCAAACCATCCCAAAGTTCCAATGGCAATCCAATTCCAACATTAGTATTTCCTCCCCAAAGCCAAAGTTTTCAATAGTGCTGTCTAATCTTAGTGCTTCAGGGTACGCAATATGAGGTCCCCATATCCTGATGGATTATGTTTCACTAAAATCTCTCTTGAAATCGTTTCTCCCCTTATTTATCCCTTTTCTCCAACACCTATTATTTTTCCATCATTCCACTAGGCTCTCGCTCCTCTTAACCATTGGGGTGGACGCCACTGACTCGGGGAAAGTAAAACCTTAGGGCGTGAACTTGATCTTTTACTGAGTTTTTTTTTATTTCCATGCTCTTGGAAGAAGTCAAATGCCATAATAAAGGGAATATTTGTTCGTCGTTATGCCTTTACGAAAACCTATTTCGTAAAATGTGTTTGGAAAGTTTTAAAGAAACTAATAAAAATTGTAGCATTATTGTAATAATGGAATTTACATTTTTAAATACACTTTCCCTGTAATTTTTTAAACGGAACGTAACGATTGGCATACTTTTTAAACTATGATTTTGACATTTTCATATTCCCAAGGAAGCACGTTTAATAAGAGAGGACTCGTCCGTAAGGCGTATGAGTTTCAACATCAATTCAACTATTATTTGATTTTTCATTCAGAAAATTATTTGACCGCAGAGCCCTATTCCTCCTTTAATGCTAACTCTTTGCGCTCTGATAGCTCTCTCATTTTTCATTCCTCTTAATTTGACACTTTTCTCTTCCTCACGAAGCATTTCCTGTTTATTTCACTCCTATATGGTTCCCAACAATTCCTGTGTGTCTCATGGTGTGCCCATCCATATGATCCTTTATATTACTCCAAATTGCCATTTCCTCTTCTTTTACTCTGTACGCATCTCCTTTCTTCATTTTATGAGACTATTTTATCTCTAGCATCCACATCCAACGCCAGGTGTCGAAGGTTTATTTGCTCCTTTTGTTTGATTATACATTGTCCACGACTCTAATCCTTGAGTGCTCCACTCCATACACATTTTTTAATGTACTGCTAACCCGTTTGTGATCGTATCTTTATTGAGCAAGTTGCCTTTTCGTCGTAAAAGTCTTCTTAGCTGGAGATATTTGATGTCTGTCGAGCTCCTTCGATCCCTTGCTAAGCTGCTTCCGAGGTTGATGAAGATTCTGCTTTTTCTCCTCTCCTTTTCCTTTTTTTTAGCGTATTAGCTTCTCTTTTTCGGAAACTACGATTTTAGTTACATTTGTGTGGATTTTCATATTATGTCCTTACTTATCCTTGAGTACTCGATCCATGGAGTTAAACGATGGCCGTAAATATTTTATATTCCCTTCTGTGACTACGATGTCATCTAAGAAAGGAAGTATGTTATTTTACCCCATTCAAGGTAATACATTTTTTTGTCCATTTATTATGCTCCTTATATTGTTTATTGTTAGCATATGCTAATCAGTACTTAAGAGAGCGAGTGACAGTATCTGGCTCCTTTATGAATCCTCCCCCTTAATTATTTTTTCTATATTTCCTACGGCTTCCATTTAAATTGTGGCAACTTGGTTGACGTCAGAGTTAAAACCCAATTATTCTGCCATTCCAAATATTCCTGGCGAGCTGAATATCTTATTCCACTGAACACTGTCAAAGGCATTATCCAAGTTTATGAATTCCCTTTTCCTAATTTCAGAATTTTCGAATTCTTCTGATCAGTATTGTTAGGCAGAATAGCTTAGACAGCTTCCCTTATTCTTCTCTTCTTCCTATACCCATATTGCTTTTCCAACAGTTTTAAATTTTCTTTCTCTCCTCCTACTGTTTATTCTTGTTAGTATTTTCGACGCATGCGAAATTATTTTCAAGTTTCAGTGTTCCCCAAACATCTCCGTCCCCGCTTTCTTCGATACCTATTTCTATTATGACATTCATCTCAAGCTTTGAGGCTTAAAGTTCTCCGCAAAATTTCCACTTCCGTAGGTAGCAGCTATCTTTGGTTATTCCATTCAAAATGTCTTCAACGCTCTCTCTGAGAGCTCTCTCCCTGCTTAATAATGGCTCCGTTGATGTTGTTTATCTTTAGGTCTTTCACTTCTCCAATTCACTCCTCAGTATATTTGGGTCTGGTCGTCTTCGTCATCCTCGCTGTCCCCTATTAAGCCTTCTTCCTCAGATTTGGGCTATTTGTACGGCTCTTAGATGTATTCCTTCCATCTGTTTCCTAAGTCTTCTCTTTCTATTAGCATATTCCTTTTCGCTAATCTGTTGTTATTTCATTTAGTTTTTATATTTGTGTTGGAACATCAATTGAAAACTTCATTGAAATGAATGCTTCTATGGCTAACGCAACCCTTCTCTCTTTTCTTTTCTGTACCTATTTTCCTCTGAAAAACCTACTTCCCAAATAGATTGTTTTACCTGACGTAATTTATCCCCTCCTACTTTGATATTTAATTGAGCCTTCTTATTACTTTAGTTTTTTTACCTTGGTACCAGAGATTTCACATTGATTCTGTATTGCGCTCTGGAATGACTGGAATCCCTCAGCTGATTGGCAAACTACACATAATCACCGTAATTTTGACATAATCAACTACCCGCCTACTTTCATTCCTACTTTCCATGCCCTGCCAAAGCTTCGCTATTTATTTCGCGTTAAAAATCACGGGTATTAGTATTCGTGAAATGTGTTCCTTAACTTTGTTCTATTTACTCTGCCAAATATCTCGAAATCAACGAAGCGAATTTCCGATGAGGAGATTTATTTTAATGAGGTTTTCTCACTGTAAGTGGGAACAGCTAGTTGAAATGAATGCCCTCATTTGTTTCAGAGTAAGCAAATTGCGTTTAATAAATTACAATCCTGAGGATTAACCCATATTCAGTCCCTTTTCAGCCTGAAGATGGAGTATGTGATAAATTCTAAGGGAAATTCCGCGTTGTACACAGTCACGCGCGCTTAAGTTTGTACACTGACATGTGGAAATTTTCCATGAAAGAGTAGTAGTTACTGCTCTCACATTAGGGGTGGCGACCGACAGCTGAAGTAATGGTCGCGATTTGGGATAGATGGGTAATATGGTAGAGATGTAGACACCTGGGTCGGGTTGGGAAGCCAGTAATGCAGCCTCCGCACTAAACCGATCCCCCATGAAAGAAATAATTTTTAGTGGCTGGGATTAGCCCATTACATCAGAAAGGCATCTTAATTCAATCCATATTGGGTTCTCGTGGTGGAGCTGGGGAGGTGCCTTCACTTGACACTTCGGAAGTCGTAGCTCTGAATTTTTTCCCACGGGACTTTTCGTCACGTGTGTGTTTGTATACGTTCCTTATGCACTTAAAGAACAGTTAGCTTTCTTCAATTTATAATAACGGTCGTCCCTTTTATTGAAACGTAGTCCACACTCCTACAGTGTTTATTCTTGGCATTTCTTCTGGAGTCGTAACGAAACTTTGGGGTTATGGGAAAAATAATTGAGAGTGAGACTTCGAGACCGAGCATTTTCGGGAAAGACCTGAGAATGTCAGCTATCAAAAAAGACGAAGTTTTGACATCACAGCCTCAGCATATCCCGATGCGTGCATGCATTTATCGAGATTTGTTGAAACTGTGACGACACAACAGCACTACTGTTGAGGTTCGACAATTTCGAGTTCCACATTAATGACCCCCATGGACATAGTGTTGTAACGCTCATGATTTTCAAAGCGGCGAGATACAATGCTGAACGCGAAATCTTTGGATGGTAGAGGGTAGCTATGTTACGATTAGTGTAGGTACACATAGATTTGGTGGAGATGTGCGTCTGTGTTGCATCTGCTGTACTGTCTTTGAAGCTTGGAGTGCAGTTCAAAACTAACCTTGCCTTCGTGGCGTGAAACGCTCTCATTGCATTTCAGAATATCTCAGCGGCGCCGTCATCATGACAATATAGACAACTCACTTGATTTCTCACTTCCTCTCCCCTCCTCGTTTGCCTATCTCTGGAATTGAAACGCATAATTTCCAAGCTCCCCCTTCAGCAATGGGCGGGGGGTCGGGTATTCTGGACGCTGCGTTCGCGGCTCTCTTCAAGCTGGCTGGCTCCGTTTTAAATTATTGTCCCTGTGGTGACGTGAGAGAGAGCTTTCTGCCTTAATCTCCTCTCCGGAGGAAGTGAATGCAATGCCATCAAGCGACCGAACCTCCATTGGGCGTATGAAGAATTTAGTTTGCATGAGACAGTCAATTCACAAACTCGTGATTTCTTTCCCGCGTTGAGATTGCGCCCATTTATTACGCTGCTCGTTTTAAATCGTGCGGCACCGGCGCGGTAATTGATTGTGGTGCCGGAAACATTTGCAACACCTAGTTGGTTGTATGTTCTCCTTGCCGCAGTTGCGTGGGCAAATCATATCGTTTTCTCGACATTCCACTCCCAACAGTTTTGACCTTAAATTACTGCCATCATTCCCACTAGGCGACGCAATGGAGGGTGCCTGTGATCATGGATGTTTTCATTGGCACTTTGGAGTCGGAATTTGCGCGTTATAACTCATTCATTTGAATTTGTAATAACAGTGCGTGAATTCACTTCTACCTATGCCATGTCAAGTGTAGGAAGCAAATGTGGAAGGCCGCCTGGGATGTGAAGCAGCCGTCAATCTTGCATAGTAATCAGTTTTTTCAATGAAAATGCCTCCTCGGAGTGTAAAATAACTTAAAGATGACTACGACCTGCTGACACCTTAATGAAAAAATGGAATTGCTTTTCTTGGTGATAATCTTCATTGTGATGTTTTTCTCCCTTTACCAAAATTTTTTAAATTTTTCCTATCCTTTTATGCTAAACTACAAACACCCTCGTCGTTTTTAGAGGATAGCATTGATTTTCTATCGAATGAGTGACAATTTTTAGTCGTAAAATGAATATTTCTAAAATTACTCTAAACGTAGAATGCCCTTTTGAATTTAGGCCCTTAAATTTGCGTTCATTTTTGAGTACTTTAACAACTTTTGAATTCACATTTAGCTCTAACGTTATGTCGTTTATATAAAATAGAATGAATATATTATTCCGGGTATTGTTTTATCATTTGTGGAAGAAGTTATGTCTACATTTCATGTCTTGGATTAAAATGAATGTAAAATTTGCCTGGCTTGTGAAAAACTTCTACGAAAGAGAGTAATGTATCACAAATTGCCACTAAATATTTTATTGTCTCTGAAGACACGAACATTCAGTAACATAAAACATTTAATAGGTTAAATTTATCGAGATGCACAAATTCGTCTGGTTTTACTTGTGACGCAGAGAAGAATAATCCAACCTCAGGACTACTTCTCCAGGTCAGGCAGTAGTGGCAGAGACGCAGGAGAGAGAGTCGATCGATCTGATGGAATTAAAGATTCGTTCCCCCTTGGCACAATTCACGACCTCAGCACAAAGAGGGGAACGCACGTTCAGAAATTTTCTTTTTGAACTCTCCCCTCTCCTTTTCCGTGGTTAATATTCTAACCTAGCGGAGTTTTGTGTACTTTAAAGCTGAGTTGCTTCTGCTAGAGAGAAAAAAATGACTCTAACGTAAGTTTGTATTCTGAAACCCTGAATATTGATGGAAAATATACCGATCGCTTTCTTCTACCTCTAAATTGGTAGGTTACTTTTTTCAAAATTATCAATCATGTAACTCTACTCACAAATCCACACAATATACGCACCTTGAATAATATTTAAGTCATATGAATATCTGTAAATCAAATCCAAATATAAGTTTCTCTTATTATTGAATTGTTTCGAGAAAATTTGATTTGCGAATGCATTTAGGAGGCTGTCGATTCATGTTTTATTTTTAAGGCCAAGGATTACCTGTCGAAGATCGAGTCCGCTACTGCAGATACAGCTGATGTGAGGGGAAGATTGAAGGGAAAGAGGACGTGAGGGAAATCGAGATGAGTTTCTGGGATGCGGACGCTGAGGGTAGTTGGTGAGACCATCTTGTGGGCGCGCCGAATTCTCATCGTAGAGTGTGTACCTTAGCAACGAATATAGTCGTGACTTCGTTGGCCAAAGATTGGCACCTTCTGAAAAACTAGTCCAAAACCACAAAAAAAATATTATTGAAGGGAAATTTGCATGTGTGCGGTAGGTAGAGGAATGATTGTAAGTTCAGAGAATGTAAAAGAGTACTTCATGCCTTTGCTGTAATTGCTCAGTTCGAAGTTTTTCGCATACGTGGATCATATTAAGAACAAAAAATTCGATTAAAGCATCTATGAATTCCCGAATGCACAACTTTAGTAATCTACTTCGAGCGACATGATGTAAAGTAAAGACAATTATTGCGTCATGACTAAATAATCCTTCTTTCGTTAAGGGCAGCGTTCTTAATAATAAAGAAATCTTGAGAATTTATCTAATACAAAATGCTTTATGAAATACCAACCAAGCGATTGATCGAGCTGAAAACTATTTTCATACTTTAAAAACTTAGTTATAATTGAAACAGTTTACTCATCCTAATTTTGTTTATACGTGTCATCGGGACGACATCGCAACGGTTTCCCAAAATGCAACTCCTTAAGATGGCGCCGAGCTTAGATGATAAGAATAAAATGAAGACGTTGCCAGATGGAGGGGGTACACACGGTGCCTTTACCTCTGCCGGAGTGCTTTCGAGCTGCCTCCAGCATGGCCGCTTTCCGATGGAAATTGAAAGCTTGCCTCCCTTGCCGGATAAAGCTGTAAAACAAATCATGTGAAAGAAATAGTTGCTAACTGACTTGTTTGTGGAATCATATATATTGGTTGTGGTTATATTCAAGGATCTTTTCATATTTAGCAGTATTTGCAGTATTGTAAATTTAATTCCAGTTTGACAGTTCATTTAAACGACGCGGTAGGCTCATTGCCGGTTTTCCTGAAAATGGTCGGGCCAGTCACTTGGCCTTGGCTCTAGGCTGCTTCCTTCACTCGCATCCTCCAGTCTAGAGAATGCTAATGACATTCATATCAAAATGCACTCAAATATAAAATTTCAATGCATGACTTAGCTGGCCTACTATTCATTTAGGCAATGCGTAGTTAAATGTCTATTCACCGGTACTGAGGCACACTTCGGTGATGCATGTCCTCATTTTTCAAGTTATTTATAGACGTCGATTTTTGTGC
>LYUA01000860.1:217548-243400 GCA_002093875.1 Calopteryx splendens
GCTGTGTACCATTTTTCGGTTACCAGGTCATCCTGGGAAATCACAGGCGGCAAAGGGAATGATACTGGGCCGTTGGGCACAGTACTGAGTGAGCTCTACGAAACCGACCTTTGGGTTGATTACTGTAATTTTTTTATGATTGACGCATAGAAAGCTGAATGTGAGTTTTGTGTACTGAATATTTATCTTGTAATCATAGTTATAATAATTAGCGAGAGTTCATTCAGCTTTCGATATTTTTTAATCAATAGTCAGTATGCTTCCAAGGTAAATCAACCGTATACAAGCAGTTTCTACACGATTCATTGTGTCTCATTTGATTGCATTGTGACTTCATTTGAACTCTTTTTCATCTTAAGCATGTAATTCCTGATTTGTTCTTTAACCTTCCTACCTTAATCCTCTTACTTTGCCTATTCAGATGACCCTATTTTTTCGATTAGTTTTAATTTGTATCAAACGTAGGTGCGCATCAATAAGAAAACGTAATGCAGCCTTCCTCCATGACAAAGATGCCTGAAATCGCATCTTTTAATGCATTTTAAGTTGCACTTACATTAATGTACATTCGTAAATTCGCCTCCGTAGTTCATTTAATTTTACTAGACTCCCACTTATATCTTGTCTTAACTTGGAATGAGTCCGATAAGTTTATTTCTTCTTTTCAATGTTTTTCGCAAAATTCTTTCTTCGCCTACTCTTTGTAAAACTTCTAGCTCTATAGAATTTCTAAATGCAAGATATCCGGTCAATTTTAGCTGTGTGAATTTCTGTTATTTTAAACTCCAATAGAATTGGAAATTTTTTTGCAAGAGGTTAATTGCTACAAGTCGGTCGAGGTTCTCTTTAAACACCGGAAGATACTGAGCATTTCGAAAGTGAACGTTTTATCCAATCAATTGCCGATAAAATTCAAATGTAGTGCTAGAGCTCACTCAGTCATTTGGTGCTCATAAAAGTAATATTTATTGCTAAAGAGCGATGCCGTATTATTAAGTTCGAGATCATCTGGGTAGTTTTTCTTTTTTAATGGCCGTAGTGGTAAATTGCTGTAGTGACATTACTTTTCTGAATGAAATGGGTGATTTATACGATTGGTAACTCCGTCATCAATTAGCAAGGAAGGCTATGCAAAATTGTTAGGAATGCTGCTGTCATTAATCTTCATCATACTCATTTGAAATACAAAAGAGCGTTAATACCCACCGGTAAGGATCGTGACTACTCTCATTTCATTCAATTTTACACCGTTGGCCCCGATACAGCTTCTGAAGGTTGTGAGGTCGAGGTGTTTGTCAGAATATATCTCAATCTTTAACCAAATTATGATATGCATAATTCGACATTGTATAACGTTTATGTAAACTTTTGAATTGACTGATGGTTTTTATCGATATTTAACATGCATCCTTCCATGTATGTGTTCTGATATGATTGTGCATTTAGAGCAATTGGAAGTTTTAACGCGGAAGAAGAAATAAAATGTTTATAAAAAGTATAAGAGATCTACTAAATCAAGTAGTACTGAGGATAGGGGTTTCATGACAGCCTAGGGTAGAGCTTTCGGCTGCAGACCGAAGGAAGTGAAAGTGAGGAAGTTCCTTGTTTAAATTAGCGTTATGCCTATGGGCACTCCCGATTAAACCCTGGGTGTTTGATTTTCTGGGAAAGAGAAATTCCCGGGTAATGGCAGGGAAAGGATGTTGCTTTCTCATAACTAGAATGAATTTTGCACGCTCTAAGGCTTAACACGAGGTGAGATTATCCATAAAACGAACATTATGGCGGTGAACTTGGTGATGATGGTTGTGTACAAGGACATCTGTTAGATAACTCCGTAAATTTTGCCTTTGTTATGTTGCACGATGAGCATGAAATTTCATTTCAATGGGTGCGAAAGGATTTCAATATCCTATAGCGGATACTTGCCCTCACAGATCGAGGAGCTTAGTGAAAAGTGTGCTCGGCCTTCTGCCCTGCATCTGGGTATTCAATGTCCTCTCCTCTCCAGACCAATAAGAGGAGGTTATCCGCGTGCAATATGGAAGAGCAGGTTTGAAATGCTTTCCAAAAGTCGAGGAATGTTTTTTTAATTATATTTTTAAATGATAAATAGATCAAAAGATTTATTTTATCATTTCAACCTGCGAGTTAAAAATAAAATGAGATGCCTAAAGCACCACATTCTTCGCGTTCCCTATGAAAAATGTACGCTTTGGACCCATAAAGCCATTTTTGTCATTCTTATTGTTTTCCGTACAAAACAAACGTGGCATCGTTATTGACAAATTGTATAAGGCCACATACTGCATTCGAAAGTGTTCCATATTTCGTGCTCACGCACTCCACCATAAATGTTGAACTTTTAGAAAGATAATAACGATATAAACTGCAAGGTAATATTTAAATTTCAAAATCCATATAAATTATAACTCATGAGTTTTAAATCATATTTAATGAAACATTCTGTGATAATATTATATTTATCTTATCCTCGTAAATAATGGAATAATTTTTGAACTAATGGATTCTTTCCAATATCACGAAAAAAACAAAACATACTTTGCTTCATCGGCGGATTTTAAGCTGATGTTAAAAACAATATGATTGCATTCCACCTATAGAGAAGTTATTCACGAGGTCATCGATGGTTTTAGATGGATAAATGCCATATCACATGCTTTTCCATATTGCGTGCGTCTACCCTTCCCGAGTGTTTTAAGGATTTATTTTTTTCAACTTTCAGTAGACCATAAAACCCGATGCCTCTCTCGGAGAAAATGATATTTTTTTGCAGATCGGTCGTGTTCCATGATCTTCACCGAGCATCTTCATTATACAGCAAAGATACCATGATCTCATGATGCTCTTGCTGGCGCAGAACAGCAGAGATCTTGTCAGAACACAAGCATTGTCTGAGAGATTATTTAACGTTTTCAAACGCTACTATTTATTTCGTTCTTTTTATAGTGCAGGGAAAACACATTATATAAATAATAACTTTCTATTTTCAATGTACTTCTTGAAAACCATGCATTTCATTTAACCATATTGTCCAATCTTCAATATTATAGGCATCGTGGGTCGTTTAATAAAAGTATTCCTCAGTACCATCTAAAATTGAAGCGAATAGGGAAGGTTTAATGCCATTATCTTCCGAAAACACCTAATAATCTATAATAATGTAATATATTCAGAGGAAAACACATGACTTCATTTCCCTTTGTGATTATGCGGGCCCTGTTTATGTATTTGGTTTATTATGTAAGCCCTAAGCTTGCCCCAAGAGAGACGATTTATTATTATTATTTTACTTAAATTTTAATCCATTATTAATGCCACTCTAAAATATTGAATAATTTTCCTTGTCCTTTGCTCTTATTGTTTCAGAATCATCACAAACCCCGAAAGTGTATATACTATATACAAAGATACTGTACGAAGCATACTATTTTTGTATCATGTGTGTCTTTTCACCTACCTTCCATTGTGGGGCGACCACAGATTACGAGTGACCACAGATTCGCAATGACGAGTGGGTCGCCCGAGCACTGTGTCCTGTTTCTCAAAACTGCAAGTCCTTTCAAAACCATCTTGCGCGTAATGTGGAACGTCCTTAACTTGATACACCGGGAAAAGAAGTGCATCTGGGTATGAAATGCAACTGATAGAAGTATTGTAATGGCACTTAAACTATCTGAAGTCAACCTTCCAAAGACCAACGATCTAAAGACCAAATTTTTGGTTAATTACTGCGGGCTTTTATTTTAGAACGATCTTTATTATAGTGAGCTGTTAACCTTACAGGTTAAATAGTGATACATGTGGAATAATATTTTCACCATATTATATTGTTATACAACGAAACCACTACGAGAAGTTAAGGGAAATTGACTGCTGAACACACCAATGAAAGGAAGACCTTTCCCCTCAAACAATTTTCGACCACAATAGTAGGAAACATCAAAATTTCTCACTTTTCGATACTAAAATAATATCCGAAATTCATCGATTTCCCTAGTGACTGTTGGCCTAATAACTCCTGCCCCACACCCTCTTGTAGGTATGCAGAGCAAAATGTTGGCCTAATCAAATTAGAAAAATATGAAAATCGAATGATAGCTTAGAGAAATCGGAGTCTGATCTCGTTCGTCTCCTGTTCGCCGTCAGTAAGCATTAGTTTCAGTGTGCGGAAGGAAGCCTACTGTTGAATAAGTCTTAGCGACTCAATGTTTATTTTACCGATTGTGGCTTATGAAGCACGAGTGCTTTGCTAATGCCAGACTGATGAGCTGTAGTGAGAACACTAAATTCTCATAATCCCACTGATAAATTCAATTTAAATACGATGGTGGAGGAATTACTAACTAAAACCTGGCCATTCAACATAGGAGATTCGTTGTCTAATCCAATTTAAGTGTAATGCTTTGATTCTTGGTGAATTTCCACCCAGTTGTGTGTTATATACAGTATCGTCTAGTAGTTAGTGCAACTTTTCCACTCCTTTCTGGTTAACTTTTCGGTGCAAAGAGTGATTTTAATTAAAGTTATTCATGGCGTTCTCTGGCACGCGGATCATTTCTGTTCCATTCAAACTCTCGGAAGGCCGTGCCAAATATGGCTTGATAGCGATGCGACACTTTCTAGTATTAAATTTACGTTGTGCACGGACACGTATCAAGTCTCCTAGCGAGGCCATGTCCACTCCGACATCCTCCTTGAGCGGCGGCTCTCTGTGATGCCGAGAACGTCGTCGGCTGCAGACCGCCATATTCCCCTCGGATCGTTTTCACGGAACAAGAGTCGGCGGCGGCGTCTCGTCCGTCTGTTTCGATATCTCCGGGTAGATCTCTCTCCTCTCGGACCTCATGCTGCGATATTTCCTGGCTCCCCACTCCGTTTCTTCCCAAACATTCATTCCTTCACGCGTCGAGCTTGAGAATATATTTTCGTCGGAGTTATTGGTCATTAAATTAGCGGGAAGTCTACTGACACCCAATGCCTTAACTATGTGCGCTTTGCAAAGGATTGGAGCTCGAGATTCGTTCCTCTAGATAAGAGAATTGAATTTATTGATTCCTAAGAAAACTACCAATCCACTCAGTAAGTAGTGCCAAAACTATTTCTCCCGAAGGTTGGAGAGAAAGAGCCATTCGTTTTAAACTTTTCCGTTGAAAACTTGTTTTTAAAATTGGCTGTTTTTATTTTTGAGATAGCTAAAGTAATATATTGGTTATTTATCCGGTGAAAAGGTGCTAGATCTTAGCTTCATTATCTTTGATTCATAAATGGAATGTTTTTAATTGCTGCGTCCTTGTTTGGAATCGTGTTTTCTTCGACTATTGTAGATTGTCTATGCGCCTTCTTTGCTGGAGATATTCTACTCTTGATGCTTGTCAAACTTCATGTTCCATCCCATTCCTTGCTTTTTTCGAGGGAAAGAAAGAATTCGGAGGTGTAATAACATTGCGGATAGAGCGTTCGGTTGTTGCCCAGGGCTCGAGTCTGGTTGATGACTCTTTACACCTCCAGCAACCTTCACCCAGGCAGGCATTCTTGTGAAACCCCAGGTGGCATAGGGAGAGGAAATACCTCCGCGAATTCTAAAGTGTGAATTTCACACGCTGTACTTAAATAAGATGAAATCAACCCTCATGCATCGAAATATCTCTCGGGTCCATTACTGTAGATTTTATTTCGGGTCAGGTGAATTATTCCATTTGCTTTAATTCCTCCCTTCGCATCTCTATTCACAGCCTCTTCTGCTTAGTGTTTAATCTACACTCTGCTGAATTCTTATATTTTAGTTATTTTTCCTGTTACTTTTTGAGTAGATAAGATGATTTCGTTAAATGTATTATAATAAATTAGAGAAATAACAGGGGAACATATTATTACATCATTATAGGCAGCGAATTTCTTAAATCATAGTTCTATCAAATCTTCTACCAAAACAGTACTGTCAAATGTAAAATAATAATGGAAAGTTGATAAGATATAAGGGTGAAAGTTGTAAGATGACTTGTTGAAATAATCCAGAGACTAATTTATAGAAGGAACCAGAAGTTATTTTGTAAAAATTGGCTGGATGATGAAAAGGGGGTAATGGAAACGCTTAAAAAGAAGAAACAAATATTTTTCGTTAAAAAACTAGTTAATGAATGGGTAGAAGATCTTGAAAACTTTTAAAATTTAGTTTTCCTGAGCCCTCTTATTTCATCCTTAGTTTTTATGATAGGTGAAGAGCCGAGAACCACAAAGGGCCACGTGCTAGTTGTTAAAAACAAAAAAAAATTGAGATAAAGCCAAATTAAACTAAGCGATTAAGTATTTTCATAATCTGGTAATTATTTATTACAGAGATGAAATTTAAGATTCATGTCGTCACAAAATATTGCATATACCAAATTAGAGATCAGATGAATGCACTAAAATAGTAACAATTGGAGATGGTCCTCGATTGCGGATTTTTTCTTCCTCTTCATATTTTTCATTAATTTTTATGTGAAATAATGTCGTTTGGATTCCGTCCCGCTATTTGCGTCCTTTTCGGATGTTCTTCTGAATAAAAATACTTGTGCACAAATTCGGTGCACTTAAATCAGAAGGGGAACCTTAGTGAAGAGGGTAAGGAAGCCTAGTTTTTTTTTATTCTTAGCCCAATGGAGTTCTGTTGACCGGGTATAAAATTAATATTAAAAACGAAATGTTCTCGGTCCACCGAATGAATTCATAAATCCTTGCTGCCTTCGCGGCGCTGCTAATTGAGTCCGCTCTTACCTACTGCGGTGGATGAGTGCGGTCAGCATAAGCGCAGTGTAAATTTTCTCCTTTAGTGTATGTCGCATCTAATCACAAAATTTAATTCCCTACATTCCTTGCTCAACACCGCTTATGCATGTAAATTTAATTTTTTAATTCTTAAGAGAGATTTATTCTAATAGACCAGGCTAATAGTGATATTTTAAGATTTTCTAACTTGATGTTTTCTCTAGAAATCGCAAGAAATTTTCTTCACCTGGATGCAAATTTATTTATTGATTTATAGGCATACTTCAGCAAATCATAAGAGGCAGAGCTCTTCCGAAAACACAGAGGAAAGCCTCTTTCAACTAATTAGCTTCGGAATTGGCTGAATGGGTTCCTTATTTAGGAACTCCCTCGATTACCGAGTTTGTTAAACTTGCAAATATCCTCCTGATAGAACCGAGGTAATTTTGTGTATTTTTTAATTTCATCCCTGAAAGGTATTAAGTGAAATATATTTAAGAACAAAAAATTACCATTAGTACACGAAATATCAATTTCGGGTATTGCAGCAGCCGACTTTGATAGTTGCGTTATCAAAGGGCCAGGCTTACAATCCATTATCGTCACTGATTAACTAATATACTGCAAGCAGGCGACCTTCAAGTTCTCAACTTCCGCTGGGAGCATTTATTTGTTTAGAAATCGGAAAAAAAAGCTTACAACTGCTGCTCAGTCCCGTCATTGTGGTGGCTTTCGGAAGCACTGTTGTAAAAATCGTCCCCCGACGCGTTCTCGCGCCGTGCTGTAGATGTAGCGATGTAGAAACTGTGGCCTGAAATGAGTGCTAAATTCGCAAATTGACACCCAGATCCCTGTGGACCGCCGGATGGGTTCCTCGATAGTTAAAAGAAAATGTCATGCATTCCGTTGGAGTGGAAGTGAGGATGTTCGGGGAAACGATGATGCTCACCCGGCCCGACGACGGCGCCCACGGCTCGCCCCTCCCGCCTCTTTGCTTCCGACCACACTCCGATCTTCTTCTCAACTCCCCGCTCTCCTCCCCATCTCCCCCTTCCCCTGAAACTCATCCCATTCCCTCTCTTCGCACCCTAACTATCCCCCCACTCCATTCCTCTTCAAACCTTCGCCCATACCATTCGCAGTTCAAATCACGCCGGTAACGGCGCGATTGTGTGTCCCGCGGAATTTCCTCTCACCCCAATCTCTCTTCTTCACCTCACGAGTTTGAAATACACGACTTGGCGATGCCACCCTTATTTTTTTTTACTTCCTAATTGCATGCTTATAGTCCCCCAGTGGGTTTCGATATCGTCAAAATTTACGAGTTCACAAGTTTCGGGGGAGGAAATGGTGAGGGAGGTGGAGGGGAGGGGATGGTGGGTCTTGGTATAATGTGTCTGCAGTACCTACCATGCCGCTCTTTTTAACTGTCCTCCCCTCACTTCTTAGCCCGTTGACCGACGTCCCATTATTATGCAGAGATTGACTATCTCCTGCCCTCCTGTAAAGGAGACGTTCAAAATTACGAGAGCACAACTTCAAAGAACCAGATTTTCTGCTGAATGTTTCTTTTTTTCGAAGAAATATCATTCGGGTTATCTCCCCGTATTCATTCATGGAAAACACTAGCGAAATCTTTAACCCATAGGACGCCATTGGTGAATTTTATTGCAATTACTAGTTACTCTCATGCAACTCCCGTGATAGAAGGCTTCCAGTTTTATATTTAGAAATAGGTTTAAACTAAAATATTACAGGCTGCTCTAAATTAGAATGTAAAATCGTTAAAAGTGTCGATGGCGTGACATCCAATTTGGCACGCGCGAGACTACAAGGGATCTACCTCAAAGCTGTTCCATTTCTCCACGCGACGTTTGAAATATCCTCTGCGATATGGATCGGCATGGCATTGAATCTTTCCCTTCTGGAAAAACAAATTTCATTGAACGAATTTCGAACGTAGATTTGGTGATACGGAAGAATGATGAGACTGGAGTAGACGGCCCGAGTTTACAAATGGGACCTACTAGGAGTGGGTGATGTGGAAAGCATGTGAAAGCATTGAGAAGA
The DNA here is from genome assembly GCA_002093875.1 of Calopteryx splendens. Lineage (NCBI taxonomy): Eukaryota > Metazoa > Arthropoda > Insecta > Odonata > Calopterygidae > Calopteryx > Calopteryx splendens. Next base: position 226,390 of record LYUA01000860.1, read on the forward strand.
TGGGAAACTATCACGATGAATCCAACGGGAGAAACGTTTACTCGTGCCCAGTAGGAGAGGTGGTGAACTAAAGGATTACGTAGAATAATAAGCTGTCAGAAATTGCAAACCTATACGAAAATGAGAAATTCTATAGAGGAAGAATGAAGAAGGATAAGCTCATTATTATTAGAGATTAATTTGTCTGGAAAACGCTCGCTAGAGCCTTTTACGAAATACTGACTAGTGAGACAAACTGTCAATTAATATAAACAAGAATGAAGACAGCTAATTTTAAAGATAAGGGGATTTCTTTCACCCAATTAAATTACTAAAAGATAACCGCAATGGGTACTAACTAAGCATCAATAAAATAAACAAAACACAATATTTACAGAACAATCACTATCAATGAAATTTTTGCATGTCTTATTGACGCCATATGGGGAACGAAAAATATAAAACTAAAAAAACGAAGATTTTTGTCCTCATCGTGTGTTGGAAAAAGAAAGAAAAATCAAATATAACCAATACCAACCATCAAAAAGGCTGTACCGTTCACTCTGTGAATATACATGACTTATTTATTGCAAAGTAAATTTCAAACATTACAAAAGTGAAATGCCTATGGATAATTTGTTTAAATAGCATTATGAGTAATATTTATTTAATTAGGTGCTTTCGTAATAGTAGAGGTAAAGTGTAGAATATTTTTACCCATTGTCAATCGGAGCAATTTCAAAGAAGGAAGGAAGAACGGCAATGAAATCAAACTCACAGATACGTAAATAAAGACGTGAATTTTTATGAAACAGAGAATGGTTGGTAGGACTGCAACAAAATATCCTTCAGATAGTTTATTACAGCTTGACATAGCATACAGCTGTGTTGAAATGAAACATGTCCGTTTTTGCTACTTAATCTTGTACCTTCAATTCATTCGGTGACGATAGCTCTTGCATGTTTCACCTGGGCCTGGCGTTTGTTTATCCTCTTTTCTTCTTGGTTGCATTTTCTTTGCATATCTGTTGTTTGCTTCTTGAGTTTAGTATTTTTCGAACTAAGATTGAAATTTTCTAATTAATAACAAGTGTTGGAATGTGCTTGTTTATTTCGTCACTTAATTGTAGTGTAATTATGTAGTATTTTACTTGCATATTTGCTGGATTGTATGCACATGCGTTCATATTTATGCTTATTCCCGGGGGATACTCAGCTCTTTCGAAAAAATAGCTGTTGAATTTATATCAAATCGCGTCTGATAGTGGAGTGACAATCACAGATAAATGACATGGTAATATACGACATGTTAGCCTTGCGCGTTGGTGAAAGTAGTCTCATTAGAATTAAATTACAGCACATATGCGCATATTGCCAATAATTTGCACCTAATCAAAATTTTATTGTGAATTTTTAATACCTCAGGCAACCCATCCATAAATACTCCCATCCTTGGCAACCTCAATTCAATTAGCATCCTCCTATATTGCGCACTCGTGCAAGGGCATAGAGAGTTGCAGTAATTATCGATAAAGTTTTAATTAGCTTAATCGCAAAAGCAATTGCAAATACGTTGCGTTAATTCCTCGGAAATGTGAATACTGTTGTAGTTGGAATAGTAATGGTCATTGTTATTTAGGCAATCATACCTATTGTCCGATCGATTCATTTTTTCACCGGTCGGAGTTTCATGTTCATACAACTCAAAACTATTCAATTAACTATGCAAGGAAAGGGATTTTGAAGTGCAGAGTCGGTGTTTCCAGAAGTGAAAACTTAAAATACAAAATTATTATCTTTCAATTTTATGTAGACTATTTGAAATCCTTTGTGTACTGTGCACTCCTAAATGCCTAGATATTAATATAATGTGCGGAATAACTTGACACTTATTAAATATATTAATAGATGTGGTACCTACATGATATAACGGAAAAAGAAGATGGGTTTACGGATAATAAAATAAATAATAATTATAGTTCCATCAAGGAATGGGCGTAGAATGAAACGTGGGAACGTAAAAATTATAAATGGCTATTTTCGTATCATAACTGAATAACGTCGGGAGAAATACATAGAAGACCATTGCGTATGAAATTACGCAAGGACGCAGATGCATACGAAACTAGAAAATATCTCATTCGGTAATTTTTTTAGAACCTTGAATGCAAATAACGTAATTACGGTCACAAAACACTATAACTACCTTGTCACTTAACCACCGCATTACCATGGCAGGGCGACGTAGTTGGAAAAATATTTTTTTCTCATTGGAATGAGTGAAAGCATTAGCAGTCTGCTTTATTAGGATTATAGCGGTGGATTGAAAGGAAATGGGAAGCATTACACGCACGACTCTGGATATTGATTGCGTTCTGTTTACAGAAATGTCATATCCATTTGCATTAATTTGGTTAGACTTTACTTCAGGATAGAAAATATGAACTTAAAGCACTAAAACGAAATAACTTCTAAATGTAAGAAGTCCACCCAACGTTCTAATATGAATCGCATGTTCATGCGCGTAACTTCTAGGAATTTTCTGTATTACTTGAGGAATTTTGTGCTGCGTAGGGCCATTCAAATGTAATATCTCGCGTGAAACGACCTTAAAAAGTAAAATAAATATGCGTAATTTATTCGGTGCCACGTACTAATAAGGCTCGTTACATGCTTCTCTTACAAGGTGGGCATCCACCACTTGTCACAATATGGGGTCCCAAAGTCATAAATCCGTCTTTTGAAGCCAAGGGAGTACCATTGTGAGAAATTCTAATGAGCGTCTGACGTCTTAGTGACGCTCATCCTACGCAATGCGATCGAGAGACCACCGTGGAAAACGAAGCGACACGCCGGATATGACGTGAAAACTGCTGCACTTCGTTCCAATCGATGCTCGAAAGTGAGGTCAGCGATGCCTATTCAGTGCCATACTTATGGCTAGGAGTTGCATTCGCTCGTTTCTGCGTGTTATGCGGACCCGAGCATTTATTTTAAGTGGGCTGAGAAAATAGGATGTCAGCCAAGAATTTAATTTCTAGGTATGTGGTGGACAAAATACGAGTGGTGATTATAAAATTAGTGATTATGCATAATAATTAGGTTTAGGATACCTTTGTAGCTTATTAAATCCATACTAAACCGAATATTAATTATTCACTTAATGGACTCACAGTGACTAGAAAATATAATTTTGTAAGCTTCAGTGTATAAAAATTGAAGCCGCTATGCCTGATGGAGAATTTTTCCATACTTATCATAATCAGTTCAGATTTACATTTGTCTCGAGCAGGAAAAACTTAGGTTATATCAAATAAATTTTCAATCTATGCGTTCGTATTAGAAAATACCTTTTTTTTTTCTCACGATCATTGCTTTTAGACAATTATTGCAGGTCAATTGTCTAATGTAATTACGCAATCTCTTATCTGAGAAGTGTTAATTTCTTTGCGTATTTTATTTTAAATTTAAACTCAACCTTCAAAAGTATAGCAAGATTTATAACCGAAGCAAAGTAGGATATAATTGCCCCCTTATATTTTATTAGTTCCCTTTTTAATCCTATTTATTATCACGGTACCAAATTCTAGATAATTTTGGCAATGAGGCAACACGATATTACACTTGTTGCAGATAAAAAAGGCAGTTTAAATGGATTGGTGTAGCCCATTTATAATTGGAGATGATTTAAAAACATTCTCATACTAATATGATTTCTGCTTGTGCTGAAAGTTAAATTCAAGTTGTTTATAAATTTCTTTTGAACATTTATTTGAATTAATCTATTTGTCATCTTCATTTCGCATTTATTAGCTATTATCAATCAATAGATCAGGCGGCGTCTTTCACTTCTTTAAAAATTTTGCTGATCTCTTCATCTATTCGTAAAGTATAACCCTAGTCTATCATGCAGTCTTATATATATTACATTCTCTGTTACTATTCCCATTAACTCTATTTTCAGTAACTGCCTTTAATTTTATCTTGTCCGAAAATGTCTCCTGCGGTTTTCCTGATTTACTCCCCACAACGGCGTCTCTATCTGTTGGGCCATGCATTTTGATCCTCGCCGTTGCTCTGTGGGCAAATACCATTGCTTCCAACTTTATCTTCAGGATTGAATTTGAATTTGAAGCTTGATATATATTGTTTTAAATTCTGACTAGGTACATCTAGGAATGAAATTATTAGCTTCCTGTAAATATTCTCTGAGACGTTATGTCTAGGTTGTCCGTGTTATTCTCTCCAGTATATCACATTTTCACCCTTAACTAGTAATAAATCTTGTTTCCGAAGTGAAAAATCTAATCTTCGAAGTGGAAAATTTGTGCACTCATTTAGAAACGTCGAAAGTAATTATTTCTTATCAGGGTTATAATCCTTTCCTTCTCTTATCTCTGAGTATCAGTGAGTAACTACCAGTATGACACAGGGTGATATAAACTGTGTCAACTTTATTTACGGAAGCTAAACGTGATGCGGAGACATGATGTGGCGAACGTTCGGCGCATAAAACACGGGGCTTGATACCACTAACTCTCCGGCGAGTATCCTAATCGCGACCTCTCCGGGTGACACTTCCCTGTCGCCAACTCCGCGCGAAAATACGCACTCGCGCGCCCTAACCCACAGCGAACGCACTCCCCCCCTCCCTTCCGGGTCGCTTGGATTGGACCGTGGATTCTTACGCCTCCGCAGCCCACACCAATGGATGCCAGCCATGCCAATGAATGCCATCAGGAATGCCCCTCCCAACCTTCCCAGCCATTACCACGCCCGCGGAGCCGACGCTCAAGCGGAAGTCTGCCCGTCCGTTGCAAATTCTTCGTGCGTAATCCCCGCGCATAACAGAAAATGGTTCCAGTTGCTGCACTGTCTATTAGGCCCCATATATGGCCCCTCCTCCCATTATGCCGCTAAGCATATTGAACCGACCATCCCACCGTCATTATCTTCTCAACCGTTGAGTTCGCTTCTACTCTCGTCCCGTTCTGTTTACTCATTCCGCGACGCGTTGTACCCTTCATTTTTCACCCCGCTCAAAGATTTCCATTGGCATTTCCATTCCCATGTCATTACGTCTTATTAACCCGAACGGGGGACGGGGCGGGGTCCCGTGCGGTCCACAGCCTCTCTTTTCTCCCACGCGCCGGTCTCTTCCTCTTCTCACTCACCTCCGAGTGCGCCCCGCCGGCTCCTTCCCCTTTGGAAATCGTGGGCGAAAGAGTTGCCGCCCCATGCGATGACCTCCTAGGGCCACGGCCGAAGGCGCTAAATTCTTGGTTGGGTATTTTCACGTATCTCACTCGTCTTTTAATGCTCTTCTCCTCCTCTGCATGGTTGTGTGGTGGCCTACTCAGGCAGGCCTACTCAGGCAGTACCCTCCACGGGCATCATGAGCCGAACCCACAAGTTAAAGAGACGTTTATGATTGAGTGTCAACTACTGTAACTACTCCGAAGAAGGTACAACTACACGCAGGAAAGAAATTTATCAAAATAACTTTGTGGCCAGAGCCATGCATTATTGAAGAAACAGACCAGAGAAGACCAGTTGCTCGCGGCGGATGCTTCTGATCAAGTGAACAAGTGAGGAACGAGTATGTAGGTATACAGAGGCGTAGAAAATAAAACGGCCAAATGGAGAACTTGGTAGAAACGAAAGACCAGAGGTACCCTAAGACGCAATTTAAATGTAAGGCGTATGAAAGAAGGCCCAACAGAAGGGAATGTCCCACAAGGAACAAATCCGATGGCTAAATGAAGGCAGACGTAGAAAGATTATTTATCAGGAGGTAAAAGAATTTGCATGGATAAGAGTATTGGTGGAATGAATTCCGATATGATGAATCCTTGTATATGATTATTACTATGAATATGTAGTAATGAATGTATATCAACAATGCACTCGATTTGAGAGTAGTCTAGTGAGGAATGATCACAGGCATAGTACAACCATATGGAAAAACTAAATCCGATCGCTTTACACAGGAGGTTGAAAATAAGATGGGGCAAGTTTCGTTGCTATTAAACCAATAGCAAGTCTTTGCTAAAAAGCTTTCAGAAGAGATGTCTGTAAATTCCTCAATAGTTATTTACATCCACGCCCCGTTCTGGTGATTTGAATATTAAAATGTTTCATTATGAATTAAGGGGCGCGGTAGTCTAGTGGATAGAGCGCTGAGATAATTACCGGAGGGCTCGGGTTCGATTCCGGGTGATGCCTCTGACCACTCTCAGCTTCACCCATGCTTGCATCCATGTGTACCATTTTCCGGACACCAGGTCATCCTGGGAAATTACAGGCGGTACCCTACCCTAATGTGTGAATTTCACACGCACTGGATTAGCTCTACCCTCACCCACCAAACCAACCTTCGGGTTGATTACTGTGTTTTATTAAGAATTAGAATATTGTTTCAAAATATTAAGATAAATTAAAAAAATATAAACTCTTGACACTCAATATGAATAAATATTAATTTTTTCAAAGGTCGCCGGTTAACATAAACCAGTTGAGAGACCTTTGTTTCTGATCAATCACTTTTAAAGAAATGTCACCTAGCATGCATAAGAGAGTCCAACTGCATGGCTAATAACTCCACACTCTAGTTGGCTGCATATAGCCCACATTCACATCTTAATCTGCATGAGCCTTCTCGGGGCCGTGTGGCGGAAGTGTTGAGACACAGCCTATTATGTCATTTAGATTAAAAGTGATGGGTTTGTGATTGGAATGTAAGATTTCCATTACGGTTTTCGATCACAGCTATTGGGGTCCACTTTGGTGTGCTGTATGCTTCTCAAGAACTTCTCTCGAGTGTCATGAATTTTAGCAAAAAGTCTCGCTGGCCCTCTCAGTGCTTGGAGGGACTCCCATCCTAGTGTATTTGGTAACCTCGTGACATGTACTTTTTTCATAATAGCTTTTCATAAAGTTTGTGGATCTTCTTCGAGTTTCCACTCCCAAATGGTTGGATGTGCACAGAAGAGGAAAAATATATAGGTAGAATAAGCAGACGTACAGGGTGATACTGAATAGAAACAGTGCATTTAATGGCACGCATAGCCAGAGGAAAGAAAATGAGCCAACTTGGCCATACATATTCACTCATACACGAAAAACCTGACAATCGGCGAAAACATCTTCACGAGGACATAGGAATAAGGAAAGGGACACGTAACACGTAAAAGGACGAATATAAGAAAAGTGGAGAATGTGAAAGGAAGTGGATTCCAAACAGAAGTACAATTTCATAGGCATACAGAAAAAGGTTCTAAATCCACTTTGGACACACTATAAATCTGCGACTTCCAGGCAAATTTAAAGCTTATCATCAATTCGCTGGTGAACCCAATCTCCAACTGACTGATCCACTCCAAAATTTCATCTCCCTATTTGAACCAGCGCTTGTCTTAAAAGTTCATGAACTACAAAGTGGCATCATAAAACCATTTGAGAAATTAGCATAATTTTTTCTCGGATCCCTTGCCTTGGATCCCAAAGATTACACGTCTTTTTAAATAATCTCAAACATTTAATGATTTTTATTAGAAATGCATTTTTGTTGCAAAAAAAGAAAATATTTTATGCCCTCTACTTTTTAAAGAGGAAATGAAAAACGATAATCACTTCTAGGAGCATGCATCCTTAAATGCAAGCCTCAAAATGTTTCAGATTAGGTTTGTCCACTCTGTGCCTTGCCTACCGTACTATATCTTTACAATATTATGGATCTACAAGCTGCTTTTTTTTCCTATGTTTCTATATCTATATCAATCTACGTAGCTATTACCCTGCAAGCCACCGCACAGGATGCGTTCTAGTTTACAGTGGGGAGAACGTTTGACTACTGATCAGAGGGTTCCGGGTTTAAAGCATGGTGCTGCCTATAAATAAATATATAAATAAATCTCCAGTTATAATTCAATATGTGTGATGTTTCCGGGTAGTGGAACTTGGCTGAATGCTGAAGATTGCACTTGGAAAAGAGCTGGACCGTCCTACCATCCCAAAAGTGTAAACTTCTCACGACTTAGAGCTTAGTATAAGGTGCGCTCTTACCTCACCGAATACTCCCCTACCTACCCTTACCAAAAAAGACAGGCTGATTAATGTGGATATCTTGGTTCTGGGAATAAACATTGGAGACAATGAAATCGACGGAATTTATTTTCTGTCATAATTCGACGCTCGGTTTCGAGCAAAATTCTACCCTCAACTATCAAACTAAACTCCGGGTATTGGTATAGTAGTGGTTTTCAATGTAGCGCGGTGGTAAAATAGCACCTAAGAGAATAAACTCTTTGTGGTATCCTTTTCGAAATAATCAAATTTCCTCCTTGCTCGAATTTTTTACCCGAGACGACCCATGATTATTTTTTCGGAGTAAGTGCAATGCCCATAACGCCTTTGGGATGCAGTGGCCAGACTTGTTTAGCGCCCAAAAGTATTACCTTGACGTAAAATATTCGTGATAGGGAGGATTTAGGGTAACTGTAATATATTGAGAATCTCGGTTAAGGAAGTTATCGGATTTTTAGTTACTGCTCCACTCTTTTACACAAAGCTTATAATAAATCTTGACGCATCCTGGGTATTTTAAAAAGTGTTTGGGGTGAATATTAACGGATAAAACCAAAATCCGGCTATTGTGAATGGCAGGAGTATCGTAATTTTCAGTATCTTCTTCCCAATAAATGATTAGATTAAAAAATCTCTTCAAACAATGAAGTGTGGCATCAATCGGGTATCTGCGTGAAGAACGAAAAAATACGACGAACCCATTGGGCATCTTGTGTTACTTAACACTTTCTATCCTTCAGTCTGGCGTGTTTCCGGTGGTCTCATTTCCCTCGGGCGGCAAAAATTGGTGGGCGTGATGGGGTTCTGTGCATGGCCTAGTTTTCTTATGGGCCCTGGAACTGCATATTAGTCCTTCGGGTCCACTTAAAAAAAAGTACTTAGTTGGAAAAATATTTTGTGGTCCAGCCTGGTTGAAGTGATTTGAACACTCCTTCAGAAGCTGACCTTTAGTTTTTCTACCTGTGTAAGTTGGGATTAAAGCTCAATGGCCATCCTGTAAGGTTTATAAAAAAAATGGGAATGATCTTAATTTTTCCCTCCCAAGAAGCTGTATCGTTTCTCTCGGGGCCCAGCGAAACGTTACTCCGCGCGGCTCTCATTACTTCTCTTGGGGAGTGTGTGGCTCTGGTGTGAGGAAGGAAGAGATTTAGAGGGGGAGGCGAAGGAGACAATGGAAGCGCCGCTCAACTGTTTCTGAGACCACCGGCATGGATGCGAGAGGCAGTTTGGAATCCCGAGGGCGCACCCCGTTAGTAAGCACTTCGCCGCGCTTGTAGCTAGCGGGTCCAAGTTGGGTGGATTCCTCCGGTGCCAGCAGACTCATTTGCACTTAAATTGCAAATAAATATCCACTCTCCGTTTCCTAATGATGTCCTCCTTAAGAAGGTGCGCGCGCAATACCTTGGTCCTCCCATTGCGCATCTACTTTATCACATTTTGTTGCAAGAAGAGGATTTGGTAATGTGGAATATGTTTACAAATCGTTTATTCTTAGGAAGGCTCAATTCAAATTCGAAGGCTTCCTACTCTCAGTATGCATAGAATTTTTACTTTATTTTACGATGAATAGAGTGAATCACAATATTATAAACTGAATAGCCACTTAAAAAAGTAGTAGAATATAGAATTTGGAGTAAATTTTGTCATCTAGATTGTCTTCTTCCCTATGCATATGGCTTTCTTTTCCATGGTGGCATGGACTGTTGAATCGTTCACTTAAACTCAGAATTGAATCCATAATTAGGGCTTTCCTATTCTTTGAATGCACATATGGCAGACGGCCCTAGAGACGAGACTCCTATGACGAACGATCTCGAACGAACCCATTATTTCGTTGGTTCGCTATATTCACGTATTCATGAATTAAAGACTAGTATATTTTTCATTTTGATTGGTCCTTCTGACATATGAAGATTATTGTTCACATATACCAACCACGCTCGTCAAAAAGCACGTATCATCAATTATGTATAGTAATTTTGTAAAAAGAGGGAAAGTTAATAAATCCCTTTCGAGTGACATAATTACACCGACAACGGAGGATATTTCATTTCCCATAAGGAGTTTACTTGTTGACAAAATTGCCCAGTGTTTAGTGGGAAATGTGATTTATTTAAATCATTCTGCATTTATGATCCTGAAATTACTGTGCACCATTATTAGTTTTTTTATGTTAAGGATACTATTTTTAAATGGCAGTGCAGTGAATGATAGTCATTGCGTCGACGGCAACTGAGTCTTGGGGCAGAGTGGCGTGAGCTTACAAGTGCCGCCCGTGTCGCTCGATGTCACTCGCTTTTTATTGAGCACCATGGCTGCCGATCGTATCGCGTGGAATGCGATACGGTCTCAATCAATCCACTTTATCTGATCGCTCAAAATGCTATCGCGTCGATAAAATCACTGGCAATAAAACCTAGAATGTCATAGATATGTGTAGTAACGTAATTGAATCTGTTTCTTATCTCTTCGTGCCTTCCCTACGCAAACGTAATTGTATTTCTTAATCAAGCTATACGGTTAAAAAAAATATTTTTAAATAATTTACGTTACAGTGTATTTAATAAATACTTCAAATCGTGAATGGCAAACGAATGAAATATTTTCTTGGCTGAAAATTGTTTATTCCCACCGAGGTTTTTTCCCAGGTTAGAGTAAATATTTTTTGCCGCGTGGGGAATTATATTTGTAAGTCAGTCATTAGATTCCAATTCCACTACATTACACCTGAATATTTGTACTTTGTACGCGAATTACTTAATTACTATAACAAATAGGTTGCAATCCTTCAATATACGCTCAATTGAGCAATAAACCAAATGGTAGAATGCTTTATGACACACAATTAAGCGGATAATATACTGTCACCGAAGTGCACGCATGACTTTTATTTGAATGAAATGAAAAATGCTAAAAAACTCAAAATGAAAATAAATAAATAAACACATTATTACATCAATATTTTCATTTTTTGCATACTTATAGGCGAAATACTTCGTGATGATTAATAGTCTGAAGTCCCTATGCATCCCGGTTCAAGTATAAATGGCAGTTTTTTCAATTTTAAAATTTACTAGCTGTTAGATACTTTTCGTTCACCTAAGCCACCCACTTCTATATTCGCTTTTAGTGCATAAAAATACGTCAAAAAGAATTTATGGTGTGATATTAATATAATTAAATGCAGGAAATTGTATTATATTCGTGAATAAATCAAACAATTGAGTTATTTGAAATGCATAATGCATCATTGAGCTTTTTTGTTGTAATCCAAAGTTTACTGTCATGTACGCGAATTAATTCAAAATTTTCAACTAATAATATTAATTTCAATGATTTATTTGCATTTTTAAAGTTAGCCAAAAGGTAAATCCAAACTTATAATCCTCAATCGTCAAAATGGGTTTCATTCTGGTGGTTCGTAAAAATCAAAGATTGTAAATATAAGCTAGAGTTAACTTATTCCAGTTAATGAAATGGTCTTTAGTAGTAGTTTAGTTACGAATCTTTTGGCTATTCGCTATTTCAAATCCCAAGTGAGCAATCACCATAGCAAACGTACCATCAAAAAAACATAACAGCACCACAACAGCCATACCAAGGTGAAATTTGGCCTCGTTACTTTTCTATCGAAAACTTATGCCAGAGCGTTACTCAGAAGATTTTCCAAAATCGAAAATATTATCATGTTGAAACACATCACTCCTATCAGTGGACATTTCTAGTTAGAGCGATGTGGAAAGATGTAAAATTTTGTAAATTTTGTAATATTACCATTGCAGATATTTACTCTTACTAAAACTGAATCATCACTGAAATTACGAGGATGAAAATGTTTTGCAAGTAAATAACAATATATCTTCTCCTTCTGTGAACGACAGGTAACTGTAACTGGACAACTTACATTTTCCTTGGTCCCGAGCATCTTCCTTCATTTGTTTGTAGCTTCTTCCCTTCTTGACATTTGTTAGCATTCCAAACCTTCCCCTTCCACTCCCTCTTTTTCCTTCTATCTTTCCTCCCATGAGCCTTCTTTGTTACAAAACTGGTTTTTTCCGATATTCTTCTCAATTTCCTTTTCAATTTTATTCAACTCTTCTCATAGAATTCTTAACATGACTCATGAAACTACTTTTCCTATAGTCTCTGTATTCTTTGGAATTGAATTTATTTGTTAAGAGAATCAAAATGGTCTTAGAAGATCTTCTGGCCCAATAACGATGTCGTTAATTCTATTGACTAGATTGGTCAGTCTTGTTATTACACCATGCCCTTAGACATTCAGAGACTCAGATGGTATCCGATCACTGCCCAGCTCGGTAGTCCAGTGGATAGGGAGCTGAGCTACTAACGGAGGGTCCGGGTTCGATTCCGGCTTCTGGGCACTTTATATCCTGATTTCCAGCACCCAATCACTTACAGGCATACCTTTAACTATATTTTTATCCTCTACCCTTCTACGCTGGAATCCAACACCTCCTTCCTTATGCTCTTCTCTTTTAAATTATTTTGTACTCTCCGGACTCCACTCTCCATTCTCCCTCACATCTCACCTCGCTCAGTGCTGGAATTCTGATTTTATGTCTCTTCATTTCTCTCTTCACACTCATCAATTTCCCCTTCCTATTAATTGTCCTCTTATTCTAAATTCCAATCCTCAAGATAGATATTTGCCCAATCCTCTTGCTTCTGTTGAATCTCGCATTGCAGGGATCTCCTCGGATAGTGCCCACCCGGAGATCCAATTGTGGTCATATTACTCCAGAATATTTCTTCTCTGGAACAATCACGCCTGTAAAGATTTTTTCCAGTGGGACCCGGAATACCCTGAGAATCTTTAATCCGGTGGTTTTCCCTTGCCATCCGCATCCTATATCGTTGAACTCTGGTAGGTTCATCCACCTTCAGGGGTGGTTTCTCATTTCTAGCGCAGGGGGTTGCAGGCTAAATCCCTACCATCTCCTCTTACAGTCACAAGAGGACTTTAGGGTGTAGGGGGAATCCTTATCCCGGGAGTCATTTGGGTGCAGAAGCCTAGTCACCAGAAGCAGGGTGCACCACGTGCAGGTAATGTTGGAGGGGAGTGGCTTTTTTAGAAGCATCACTACCTTAATACGCTCTTAGCAATATATATCGATCAATTAAATAAATAGTACAACATATAGGTATATGAACATTTTCTACATGATTTTCTATTTTGATTGTGAAATAACCAAGCATTTCGCCACTTTTTGAAATATCAAGAGCAAATGCTTATCGAATGGTATGTCATTGGGGTTTATAGCTCAGAAGATATTAAAGGCATTGTTTTACCTTTATTTTTTATTAAATACATTTTGTGTGTCTTTATTATGTTTATGAAGAAATAATAAGCTTTAAGTATTTAGGTTTATTAGAAGAATTAGCATTAGAGAAAGAGGGATTATAGTCTTAATTTTCTACTACGCTCTACTCGCTACTCTGCTCATTACTACGCTCTAATTTTGTGTACTAAGCAAGGATAAAATTTCTATTTAATTGCGTAAACATCAAATCTTAAAGGTTTTTAATTACTTTGTTGTTATTAGGGGTAAACTCTTCACAGTTTGCATAGTTACGTCAAAGGTATTTAGCTCTGCCCTGAATTTTTTGGCACTATATGGAGGAAGGAATACACGAAAGCTTACATAGGCTTACTAAATTTCACGTTCACAGATGAACCGAAGTTTTAATGAAAAAGTATTAAAAATCCCAATTCCCTTTATCAATACGTACATAATGACTTGGATACCGAAGGAAGATGTGAAGATGTCGATTTTTGCTGATAAATATTTTTCATTGCTTATACTAGGGTATGATTAGGTAATTCATTTTCCTTTAAGAAATCACAAGAAACACGAAAAGCAATCGCAGTTATCCATTTGTCCTTTTAGGTATATCATTTATTCCTGCGTTGGCTATTTTATCTCCTAAGTCTCACATAAATATTTCTTGTTACATTTAAAGTACTTGCCTTATGACACATATTATGTTATGAGGAAATATTTGAGTATCCATTATAGCAATGAACATGATTGGGAATTAAAAAGGCTAAAATTTAAAGTTAGAAGTCTTTCGTGCGTGTAAATAAATTCTCGAATCAAAAATTTATCTACAGACGCTATGTCCAAATTAAACAAATGTTTTTAACATTTTCAGGGCCTTTTTTAGTATCAAAGTATTTCATGGGGACACGTACCTACATTTCCACGCTTTTGAATTCCAGGATTTCAATTATACAAGCTCATATAGCTGCGTGCTGGTTCTCGTTTCAAGGGTTTGAAGCACCAGCGCATCAGAATACCGTTCTGTTTCCTCATTCTCACGTCGAAGTACTTGGTGCACGCATCAACCGTTTCGAGCCTTGAGTTGAAGCGCTCGGTGTAACCGATCCGAGAGCATATGATCGCTTCAGGAGCGCGCCACAAGAGCTTCAACGCTCGCAGGCGAGACAATCGGAACGGAATCAGGGCGCCTCAATGCGCCTTAAGCGAGAATTGGAACGCGCTCAATTTTTTGTGTAGGATTGGCCATTGTGGACAAATCTCACTATCGAAAATTAAATAATAATACAAAAACCACACAAATGACACAGGCAATCTTTTAAGATTTACCCTTCAACAACTCATTGTCATTGAAGCGTTCCAGTTATTGCACGCCAATTATTGAATCCATTTTTCCGTTAAAAAATCATTAATCGCCCCACCATGAAAATGACCAATTTCACAGCCAAAACTGTTGAAATGATTTCATTTTCTGATAATAACCACTAAAAATACATAAGCTTTGCATGCATGAAATATAGCTTGTAAAAATATAGAAGTTGTACTTTGCTCCTTGCACCTTTTCAAGTTTACTCTTTCATACCTCCCAAAATTGCCTTAAGTACCATATGCCGTCTTAAAATTCGTTCTATCTACCCTTTCTTCTCTTCAATGCCTTTAATAGCCTTCCATCTTCCTTCAATCCGTATCAGAATTTCTTTATTAAATATTCAATCCGTGCATTTCATCTTCGTCTGTAGCTGCATAGTTATTTTGATTCTAGTTTTCCCTCTTCTGCTGCCGCCATTATGTTCTACTTCATGCGGTGGACTGACTTGAAGAAATATTTTCTGATTACGATGCACAACATTTTCACTGTGCATATTTTAAACTGTGATTTATAATGTATTTTTGGCTTGTGATATTCTGATACACATGCGCTATTTTTCATTTTATTTCTATTGACCCCGTTCTCCGAATTACAATACACTACACTAATTCTAGCTTATATTTTCCCAATTTTATATTCTATTCTTCTGGAACGGATAGTCTCGTTGATATTGGTTTTTCATCATAAAAATTTTATGTTTTAATCATCTTAGATGATAATAATTGGATTTTTTCTCCTTTTTAACGTTATTAGCTCGCGATTCCTTTATAAACTTCTAGTAATAAAGTTGACCTAGTTAAAGGTAAGAGGCGCGGGCTGAGGCCTTCTAACTAAATAGAAAATATATTTCCAATTGGCTAAACAATTCTCGAGTCTTCTCTAAAATCATTTGAAAAAGTGAGCCATCAAGGAAAAAGGAATAACACAAATCCCAAAATCAAGAGAGTTGTTATGAGAGTGTTGTTGGTTGCCGAAATATTAGGATACAATAAAAATACAACTCTGGTTACTGTTAGAAAATAGGGTGTTTTAGATAGGTTGTTGAAATCCTTGATTACTTTTTTCTAGGGAGATAACATATGCGTAGTATTTATTTTTTGAACTATAAAATTCAGGTTGACCACTTAATAAAGGAAAATGTTGGAAATCACTGTATATCTTCAAACTCTTGGTGAAAAATAACGGAGAGGCATTGAGTATCGAAAAAAAATGAGGGTAGGATTCACGAGCGGGGGCAGTTTCTACTTAGCATTAGGAAATACAATGCAAAGTCTGTCCTCTCTTTTAGCGTTGGTCCAACTCACTTTTTTCCTAAACATAACATAAATTTTACGTGCGAGTCATCGCGCTCGCTTGAGTTGGCTGAGGCTGAAGCCATAACTTACGCGGGTTAGCAGCAGTGATACCAGTCCTCTCAAACGCAGAACAGTATATGTCCCCTGTGCATTTAATTTTATATTATTTGTTGTCACGAATAATTAAATGGTTTTGAGGTTAAAGCCTATTATTATCGAAGAAAATACCTGCAATTTGGCTGGGTACTTAATTTTCAAGTTTGATTGAAGTATCCTAGCGTTTTTCTGTCGACGTGCATTAGTTATTAGTACATAAAAGTTTGTATTTAGGTGGAACGTTTAGAAATAGGGGAAAATCACGTCGTTTTTCTAAGGTATTGAATCTTCTAAAAATTAGTTACAACGTTTTATTCAAAGGCATGCAATTATTATGCAATGTTTTTAACCATCGTCATGACTGAGTTAGCCGGCTGAGTGATCGGCTGTGTATATTTTAAAGGCCGGAATAATTGGTGATATATGGGTATTGTTTTTTAATGAATTATGATATTCTTAATGGCATTTTGGACTGATATATCCAAGTCAAATTATGATCTAAGGACACCTTGGGTTTTACCGATTCCACATTAGCCTGCCTGAATGTAAATCCGGTTATAGCGGTGTGCCTAGTTTTAGTTTTTTAATTTTTCCGATGGTAACTTCGTTTAATTTAATAATTATTTGGATTTCTATGCCATTTTTATTCCTCATTATTTTCCCCCTTATATTCCACTGTGGGGCGTGGTGCTCCAGTGGTTAGAGCGCTGGGCTGCTGACCGGAGGGCCCGAGTTCGATTCCCTGATGCCTCTTGGCACCCTCAACTTCACTCAAGCTGTGTACCATTTTTCGGGTCCCAGGCCATCCTGGGAAATCACAGGTGGTGTAGGGAAAGGAACTGGCCACCCTACCCTTATGTGTGAATGTCACATGCCGTTGGGCT
>LYUA01000860.1:247459-259579 GCA_002093875.1 Calopteryx splendens
CCAATACTAAGCACAACGGCGTGTGAAATTCACACATCAGGGTAGGGGGGTTAGTTCCTTTCCCTGTACCGCATGTGATTTTCAAGGATTGCCTATTACCCAAAAAATGGTACACAGCTTGGGTGTAGCCGAAAGTTCCCAGAGGCGTCATCTGAAATCGAACCCGGGCCCTCCGCTTAGTAGCTCAGCGCTATATCAACTGGACTACCCCATTCTTTAGATATAGGAATGCAAAAAAGCAGTAGTCCTTAATGTTTAGTTTGAATATTCTCTCGCTGTTCCTTTGATAACACCTATTGAAGGTATTGCAGAAGATAGGTGTGGACTGGAGGGATAGGCGACTTATTCGAAACATGCGCATGTCTCAGACTGCACAGGTCAGGGTAGTAGGTTCTTTTGTTGTAACCAAGATTTGTTTTAGAGTTTCTAACACATTTAGAACTTTTTTAATTCAGTCATGTTCAGTGTAGCAGTGGATTAAATATTGTCCTTTGTTGAATATTCTTGAATCAGTTCTTCCGAATAAATGAGTGTAAGGGTGATAGGATATGTTTACTCACTATTACTACTCGTTCATGTCATAAATATATGAGTTTATAATCTTTTCATATATGGTCTTTATTTAAGTAAATGTTATCTCGTTATGATGAATATGAATTAATCGTCAAGATCACTTAGTCTTTTAGGTTATTGCAAGAAGTTATTAGCAGTTTATTTAATCGTCTAAAAATAAGCTTCTTGACGAAAATTCGCGAAGTGACGAATTAAGGCTCAGATGATGCATTATTTTTGGCTTCAATGACATTCTTGTGGACATTTTTACCATTCCAATTTTTTTAAATGCCACTTTGCAGATATTTTGAACGTGTTTTCCCATATTAGGTTCAGTGTTTGACTCACTCAAATATTTCACTTTGCTAGTCATTATGCTTCCATGCATATCTTCCTGCTGTGAGAATTAATGGCAGAGACAATCAAGATTCCAAAAACAAGCGGACTAGCACGAATTTTATTCGAAATGGATATGATAATCATTAAGGACTAAGTATGGCTCAGTTAACTCTCCCTGAAGATCAACGGGGCTGTGCTATCATTGCGCATCAACTAAAGTGGAGAAGGGTCGTATCGAGTGTGTCATTGTGAAATGGACGTTATTGTAGCAGTGACGTCGCAAGTAAAATTCTCAATTGCTCAATAAAAGCGACATCCCAATGAATTAGGTCACTAAATTACCCCAGCACGAGAATATTTTCATCGCATTAGTGATAATGTTGTTTCTGGTTTGAATTAAAATACCGAAAGCCAAATCGTATGGTTGTCTAAAAATAGTTGTGGGTATTTGAAAGTGTGGGCTTAGAATAGTAGAGGTCGTATACAAATTAAATATTTGAGCTGGTATGGAGAGGGGGTTTTGGCCTACCTATAGTTGAGGGAACACTCTGGATTTCCATTGCGTCATCGTAGCTGCGGTTAGGCCAAATAAATTTCCTATTCTTTCCCTTCTCATTAAATGGCATCAATATTGAGAATGATCTAATGGAAAAAAAACAGCTCAGCATAATAAGTCTGTAATTTTTCAATTCCCATCCTTTCCCGCAAATTTACCTTTAATTAATTTAATATTCCTTTTAATAATTAATATTTGATTATTTGTAAACATTAACTCCCCTTCTGCTAAGGGATGGCTAACGTGAATCTTGAAAGCGTCATGTCGCCCACAAAAAGAACTAAGGGAACTTCAACCGTTCTGACGCACTGACGAAAGTATTTCATCCAGAATTATCATAGAGGTGTAGCTCGATGAGAAAAGATGATACCATTTTAGAGGTGGTTGATCTATCGTGACCGAGAGTCCGAACGCGGATAGTGAGGGCTCTAAGCATCCAAATTCAGCGTGACGAGGCAGGTGCCGTGACGCATTCCGATGGGAAGAAGTAAAACGAGGATAGGATGCAGTGGAGTGGCGATCCTGAACACATTATAACTCCCGAGCGTGTATAAACTCCTGGTTTGATTATTATAATTTAAGACTTGCTATTGGTGAAAAAACATTTTAGATTATATTTTTGTTTTTTAATGTTGTCGCGGTTTTATTGCTCTGTGGTCAAATCCTAAGCTCAATATTTATTCATATTTAAATCCAAATTGCATTAATCGATCCTGAGGATAGTTTGATAAATGAGAGTATAGCTTATCTCGTATTAAACCCTACTAGGCATGTGACATTCACATATTCAGGATAGTGAAGCCATTTTCTTTTCCCTTGCCGCCTCTAGCTTGACCACGACTCTTGAGACCGTGATTTTTTGAAAATTTCGTAAGCAGTCATAAATTGCATCACCATCATCACAATCCAATGATTTTCATATAGCATCCACTCAGCTCTTCTATCGACTAATTTCTGCTTGGGTACATATTTATTTTCTTTGAAATCTACCATTATGTGGTCGATGCATCTCAATCAAAGTCTTCCTCTGTACTAGATGACTGCCTTCTTCCGGTCAAGGCATCTCAAAATGTATCCGATAAGATTGTCCCTTCCTCTTTTTCAGAGTCATCATTATGCATATTTCTTCTCCTCCTCTTCGTAGAACCTCGTCGTTAACTGTTCCTTCCACCTATTAATCTTCATCATTAACCTCTAGAACCACATTTCCAATGCTTCCTCTCTTTATTGCTGTTTTGCCCATGCATCTCTATCGTATGCAATCACGCTCTGACAATATGCTTGAATGAATTGCTTGCTTACATGCTTGTCTCCGCCTGTCAGTAGTCTTTTCTTACTTTCCTTGCCTGAATTTTTCTATTAATTATTCCCTTCTAGGCTCTTCCATCTTGCTGATTATGTTTATCAAATAACAGATATGTTCCAATTATTTTATCTTTTAATTCCCTATTTTAGTATATGTGATACCTTATATTTTCTGTCACTGACCAACGCCATTTGTTTTTTTTTATCTTGAGGTGGACCTCTTCATCACCTTGTGTAAGTTCACATGCCTCTTTTTTAGACCCCATTCCTTCTCTGCGACAACAGCATTACCGTTGGCAAAACTCGCATAGTGATTCTTTCTTCGTGAATGCACAACTCTGGAGCATTTTCTTTGATTCAACTCACTATCTATGAATAATTACTATTATAATTAGATGGATATAATTACTGAAAAACTGATCTTCAAGATACGAAAATTCAGTCTTCCAATTAAAAAGAGTTCTCACTGAAACCACGAAATGTATGAGAGGAAGCAGGTTATTTTCTAAAAACATAAAAAAATTAGTCATTTGAATCAAACAAAAAATAACTGGGATTTATTATCCTTTTCTATACGTATGACTCTGCCCTCTTCAAATGCGTATTCAACTAATAGCATCCTGAATCGTCGTACTCGAATAATTTCAATAGACCTTTATTAAAGCCTGGAGGTATCAATGAAATAGCAACATGGAAAAGCGAAACACATTATTGCAATTTAGTAAGCACTTCTTTCAAAACAACAGCTGGAACATTCTTATTTTCTTTGCTTCTAGTTGTTGATGCATGAATGAAATTACTCAGGGAAAATTTATTTTCATTTTAGCGTCAATTCAAATTATTTTGTGGGAAAATATGAATTTCCTGGGCGAATACGAGTTGGGATTGATTTTTTTGTTGACTCACGCCGCTAATGAGGTACATTCTCTTTCGAGAGTTCAGGGAACGAAACGTTTCACAAATTTGCGAATGATAACGAGAGAAATATACTGCCTCTCGAATCCTTTCGGGTCATATTTCTCTTGTTTGCAAGCCTATGTAGTTCATTGAAAACTTTATATCTCTTATTGAAACTTTATTTTTTGTATGTGATCGTTGAAAAATTGTTTCATCGAAACCATAATTAGCTGATTGTATTTTTTGCTTATACTCTCCACTAGGATTTATTATCACTTCTATTTGCCTGTTAAGGGCATGTCTGTTGATACATTTCGTTGATTTTTTAACGATCAAAATGAAGTGGTGAAGTTGATTTCTATCTTGTCGTCTTAAGTTTTGCATATCCTATCCTAAAATAATATCCTCTAGATACCTAAATTCGCATGATGGAGGGCCATCGACCTACAACTAAGCCTACGTTTTTGAGCTTGATGGATGAGCCGATCACATCTCAAACTTAAACTGGGCGTGGGAGAATCTTGGTACGATTGGGCATCGGTATCGATTTTACTCGGCGCCGGCTCGAATTTAGCGGGCGTTCAATGAGGTGAAAGGATTTTAAATGATGGCCGTGGTGAGAAAAATCGACAGATATAGCGTTGGTGGCGGCGGTTGGTTCGCCGCTTCATTGGCCGTAGGTTAACAACCGTTGTCTAGTCCAAGAGTGGATAGTGCGTCGACCTCGAGAAACTTTACTTTAGTTTTTGAAGATAGATATCCCATACTTTCACTATTACTTTAAATATATCCATATCTTAAATTAATGCATACCCTTTATTAAAGCAGTTTACCGTATTATCATGTTAAAATAAGTTTTATTCCCATTTTTCCTAGGCACACTTTCATACTCATATAAATAAATGTTAGCCTCAATGGAAGGCTTGGAATATTAATTCTGTAAAGCAGTACCACCTATCATATCAATCTCAAGCTAAATACTTCTTAATGAGGGATAGTGTCACTGGAGCTGGAATAATTAATATTAAAATCTATACGAATGTATATAGTGGGAGTCAATGAAATGCGCTGGCATTTCATGCTTAATTGAAGTGTGCCATAGCCTTATGGAGCTTACTTGGTTTAGGTATGTGACATTTTGATAATACGCGAGAGGTATGGTTGAAGGCTCACTTATTTCATTTATGGAAATAAATGTATTTAGATTTCAATTTTAATCGCGCCATTGGGTAAATGACAGGTCAGATGGTAAGGGGATAATGGGAAAATTGTTAAGGTAGAGCGCAAAGTACGAAAATTTTGGTAAGATTTGGCTAAAGGTTCCAAGCCTAAGTAATGTAAAAATTTTACTTAACTTTCTGATCGTTCGTGGTATTTTTAATTATTTGGAGTGATAACCATTGTTTTACTCACCTACCGAATTAATTAATTATGCAGAGGCCCCAAATACTTCTGTCTTCCTTCCAAATATTCCTGGCGTCTTATAAGTACGTAAAAAATACACCCGAAACAGATTCCCCCGGTTACTGAGTAGGTATTTCGTTGATGAAAAACTATTTTCATTTTTTACCAGCGATATATGTTTTGATTCTAAAATACTTCGTTTTATGAAACTAACAAGTGCTGTGAATATAGCTCTTTCAATATTACTCGGAAGTTGAGACAAATAAAATCATTTAGAATTGTTATATAGGTAGTCATGACTTGTTATATACTTTGGAAAGTATTATCAATTATTTTAAAAGAGCACACAACGATCATAAGTCTGACTGACTGAATTTCCACCATTTTTGAGGATAAAACGACGACTTTCGCAAAAAGAAATGCATGGTTCCTGAATTGATTTCTGGATTTCAACTGTAGAAAGCTTGCGAACCGTGCTTTGGTAAAGGGTTCGACCAATTTTGCAGGATATTTTCATTGACTCTGTATTTTCAGAAATATTTCAGCCAAAATTATTTGTTTAGATAATTTGACAACTGGTATATCTTTCTTCTTATGATTTATGGTCACATAGTTCTCTGTAGTCAGCGATTTCTGTAAAAAAACTCTTTGAGAACTTTGCTTAAAATTCTGGAATAAAACTATTTTCATTGATAAATAACATTACAGTTTTAGCTCCCGCACTTTATTAGCTATGCATAAAACGACAGCCAAATTTAAATCACCCGAAAAAAAAGTCTCAGAAGAGTAACAGAACTGTCAGAATATGGACTAGAATGTTAGGACGATGATGAGGATGGGGAAGTTAGAAAGCATCAAACTGGAGATGGAGGGAGGTAACATTGATATGCTAGGCTTGTGCGAGGTGTGATGGAAGAAAAGTGGGAATCATTGAAGTGATAGTTACAGATTAATATTCAGTAGAGGTTAAGAGAGCCAGCGTGGAGTAGCTGTGGTATAAAATAAAAAGATAGGTAGAATGGTGATAAATATTGAGCAGGTGAATGATAGAGTTAGTGGTATATAGTAAGCGGAACCAATGAACGTGGTTCTTATCATGTTTACTTGCCAACAATAAATCATAGGGAGGAAGAGGAAGACAGACCCAGAGGAAATGATTGAGGGTATTCGTAGAGGAAAGCATTTGTTAGTGATGGGGTACTGGAACGCGGTGGTGGGGCAAGGCAGAGATATGAGTGATGCAGGGGAGTACGGCCTAGGAATAAGTAATGATCGTGGGGAAAAAGTACATGAATTTTGCTGGAGGACTGGCTTAGTTATAACATATAACTGGTTTAACCAACACAAAAGACGTGGAAGATGCCGGGAGATTCGGGGTAATATCATTAGTAGCTCAGCGCTCTAACCACTGGACTGCCACACCCCTTAACAATTCGCAAAGCGGATGCATAATTTAGTACTCAGGAAGTGTAGCGTAAAATTCAAGAGGATAGGAAAGGGAAGGCCGAGGAGAATGTGGAATGTATTAATTGGGACAAGAAAATTAAGTTAGGTATAATAAGTAGATGGGTATAGTCAAATAGAGTAATTTCCGGAAAGTTACGACAGTATACTTTGATTTCGCCCGAAGAAAAGGTAGTACTCAAGATCATTAATTAGAAGAGGAGAAGAGGGCAAACGGCTACTTATAAGAGGATAAGTTTGGGTTTAGGAATGGTAGGGGTACGCGTGACTACATAGCAGTAATGAGGTCAGTGTCAGAAAGGAATATAGTGTGTAATGAGGTTGTATTTTTCTGCTTCTTATTTTAAGAAGGCGTTTGACTGAGTGAATTGGGAATATATAACGTATGTATTGCAGAAGGTAGGAATAGACTGGAGGGATCCGATACCTGTGCGTCTCTGACTGCTCAGGTGACAGTAGCGGAAGGAGAAACAGGGTGGGCCAGTCGTAGTTTGGGGGTTGGGCAAGGTTGTCGTTTATCACCCGCACTTTTGAATGTATACGTGGGAACAGAGGAAGGAGTGAAAGAGCATTGAGAACTGATCAAGTCAGTCAGATTTGCGGACGATCAAGCTTAAGTTAGACAGTCAGCCAAGGGTTGCAGTCATTGCTGAGCTCAATACCGAGCCAATGTTATAGGTGCAGAATGAAAATAAACGAGAAGAAAACGTATTTAATGAGGTCCACGAGACCTAGGACACCAAAGTTAAACATTAAAGTAGGAGGGCATAAACTTGAGCAGGTAGTACGTTTTAGCTATTTAGGTAGCTCTTTAGACATAGATGGGTAACAGGGTAAGGATATCAGAAGAAGAATCTCATTTGGTATGGAAGCTTTCACAAAGAGGAGAGAATGGATGGCAAAAACCTTAGGCAAGAGTTTAAAGAAAAGACTTTTGAAGATGCTGATATGGAGCGTGATTATGTATGGCTCGGAAACTTGGTCGTTTAGGCGAGATGGCAAGCATAGGTTGGTGGCTTTAAAAACTTGTTTATGGAGAAGGATGGAAAAAGTGAGAAAGTGGGAAAGGATTACGATCGAAGAATATTTGCGCAAGGTAGGGGAGGAGAGACTGTTATTGGGAGAAATCCAAACAAGGCAGAAAAAGTGAATTGCAGGGTGTATTGAGTGAAATGGAATTTTTGAAGACAGCGATAGAGGAGAGAATGTTGGGTAATCGAGACAGATTGAGGAAAAGGCATAAAGCACGCTGGTTGGAATAAAGAGTGGCAGAAAGTATGCAGAAATGAAGAATGGATTATTGTAGTGTGGGTTTTTGAAAAGTTGGTGTCGTGTGTCCATCAGAAAATCATTTAACTGATAAATTATAGTTAAATAAAAGAACTATCCGATCAAGCAAACATTTATAATGATCATATTTACAGCTATGTTGCAATGTTCAGTATGGTAGCAGTAAAACAGACTTGCTCTCAGGTGACTTGAACAGCGCATCAGAAAAAGATCTACTAAAAATGTAAATTTTAAATTTATGTGAAGTCAGTCGTAACTAGTTTGGTGACTAGATTATTTTCCTATCATTTTCCTTTGTTGTTTCTTTTATATATTTCCTTCATCTTTCAAGCATTACCTATTCTTTAAGTGTTCGGAAAGTTAGTCATGAATAATGTTGAGGATTCTTGGTTGCCCTGTTTTGAAAGGCGTTGCTATGCTCGTGGGATGAAGAGCATGAAAAGATCACATCTCATTCCTGGGTGTCCATTTAAGTAATACGTTTCTCATGCTACTTTTTGTTAGTTTTGTATTTTAAGTAAGTTTTCCCTGGTGTGGAAATTGATACTTTTTTCTCATTTCTAAGTAATTTCCTGCCAACAGTTTCCTCGAATCGACTTTGAAAACGGGAAGTAAATACGAAGACTTATTTTTTCTTTGCAGAAAAAAAGAGGTTTTCCGCAGTTTTTCCGAGAATTTTCCGGGAAATTCTTCGGCTAGACGGCAGTGTCGTAAGTTATTCGGGTTTTCCCCGGCATCGACTCGTGGATTTTGTCTCTTTGCCCAGAACCTTAAATACACTTTTGAGAACTTGGAGTTTTTCTTCCCATCACTTGGTTTGGATGAGCGATTTCATATGAAAAATCTGTTTTTACATCATTTCTTTTTCCATTGTTTTTGTCGCATATGATCTTAATTGTGCAAATTATAACCGTCGCAGTTATTTTATAATGCTTGAAAGAATCACTTCCCAAATATTTTCACTGATCTGTATGGTCGTATTTAAGAATTATGAAACCTTTGTGATCACAATTCTTTCATAGCTCTCAGTAAATTTCATAACCTTCAATAGCGCAATACAGTCCTGATCTCAAAGAGGGACGAAGACAAAATCTCGTAGGCTGATGACAATTTAGGTGATCTCATGTAACATAATACGGAAATGATAAAGTTAAAATAAATGCTTCAATAATGGTGATGGATATTTTCAATGTCTTAGGGTCCGAGAGTTGAGTTCACGTGAGGCAACATACGGGTTCATTTACGTTATTATTCTGACGAAGTCAGGGCGTGGCGTACATTAAACCTTTTAAATAAATTACTCTGTGGTAACGGAAGAAGTTTGAATGGCTAACCAAATTAACTATTACTCTTAAAGCTTTTGTAACTCTCACTGGTGGCTATCGAAATAGGAAAAGCATTTGCTGCAATTTTCCATTTAAATGGCTCTATTTACCTGTTTCGATGTTTTTACATTATTCCGAGTGAGACTCACTGTTAATGATGGAAAAATATCGAGACCGGAAAATAAAAACAATTATTGAAGTGGAAAACTCCAACAATGGATTTATTATGAATAATTCCACCTTTTTACTCATAATGCACTACTATTGTATGTGCACATATCATTTATTAATCAGTATCACATATTCATATAATATATCTTCTCGCCAACTTCTACGCTATAATTCCATCCAGTTCTTTAGATTCAGCAAAAAAAGAATCTATATAAAATCCCTGCATGCGTTGATTTTTCCATATTAACTTTTGTAAATTTGCATTAATATTTTTATAACCATCATTGAAATTATTAGGGCATAATTATTCTAATTAGGAATTGCTTGCGATATTCATAGATTGTGGATGTGTGGATTACTGACTGTCACTTAGTGAAATATGAAGTGTAAATGGACTCTGTATACGGTATTTACGCAATCCGATAATTACAGAGATTTTTGAAGTGTTGTTGTTTTAAAATTGATATTTGTTGATTTTGTTGTTTGCCCAGTGGCTTTCTATTGCTTATCACGTAGAACATTGGTCACATGTTTTTCTAATTCTTTTTAGATGTAGTCTTCCAACTGATGTTCTCTATTCTGGGAAAATTCATAATCAGTATGATTCATTTAAATAACGTTATCATAATATAAATATCATTTACATTACAAATATCTTTACACTGGAAAATATCTATAAAGTCATAATACTTGGCATCCTTCGGCCCTGACTCTCATTCTAACTTCTTTCGTCTCTCTCCTTTGGTTGTAGCATCATTAGATTTTATACCCCTTGACTCATACCGGTCGAATTCCCGCCTGAAGACCTTCTGGGTAACGTAAAGTTTTAAACATATATCTCTGCAATAAATCACTTATTGGGTTAGGTTAAACCCTTGAGTAAATTGAAAAAATATATTTTTGTTTTTAAATATCGCATAAGCCCAAATTAATTATGCTTCCACTAAAAGGCAATCATTATTGGCTACATGAAGAAAATTGGTATTTAGTATCTCTCCCATGTCCTGCCATGATCCATGTATATAAAATCCGTTACATAATATGAAATTAGGTAGGTTAGGATCGTACGCTGGTAAGTGAAGGACGGATAGACTAAACTTTCCAAGATTCCATGAAATGAATACATTTAGATGGTCGTGTACCGAAATTAGTATTTCCACATAAGAATTTCCCTTTCTTACCTAATACCTAAATGTAACTATTTGCGTTTTTAAAATGTCACTCCCTTCTCTCTTATGATTTATTTTTATTCCATATCTTATCATTCGGCCAGTTCAGCCAGCAATTACGATCCTTCGGCTGACTCAACCACTAGAACCTTATCTTTCACAAATCTATCTCTTCACTTGTATAATCTCTTCGGGGTTAAAAATTGGCAGAGATAACGGGTTAGGGGAGAAAAGTTCACACCTTAGATGTATCTAAGGACTAGCAGGAAATAAATATGCGTGCTCTATAAATTAGCAGTCTCGGGGTCGTAACAATTGAGAGGATTAAGGGTCTTTCCTGTATATTTTCGGTCTGTCATTGTCTATTTGTTTTTTCCCAATGTCTCTAATAATTTTTACTTATCTCTCCCTAATTCAGCTATTTATACACTTTCTTGCCGTGCTCTTACCTTAATTTGGAGATTGATTGGTAGCTTCCGCTCCAATATAAATACTCCTATCTCCTTCTAATTTTTATCAAACGGGAACCATTGCAAAGAGCAAATGACTAGACTATTGATATCAGTATTCAGCACTGCTCTTACGGTCCGCGTATCTCTCTCCTTCACATAAATAATCCTCATCTACAGCCATCAATCCTAGGATGACGTGGCTATCCGCTGTACTTTCTAATCTAATTTTGGGATAATATTCGATAAACTGTTGCTCCCCGGAACAATAAAGCTCTATTTTTCATGTTTTCTTCAAGGCTAAAACACCAGAGCCCTGAAATTAGAATTTATGAAGTCAGTAATAAGATGATTGTAGCCATAACAGTGTAGGTACATGTAGTCTTCCTGCTCACGAAAAGGTTCTTCTAAATCCTCCCTCCTGTCGCCGGAGGCATGTTGCTTGGTAGCTTCCAATCGCCATCAGAGCACAATCATAGACGTTAGTAGTATTTGATACACTATCATAGACACACCAAAATAGACAATGATAGACCGAAAATATACAGGAAAGACCCTTAATCCTCTCAATTGTTACGATCCCGAGACTGCTAATTTATAGAGCACGCATATTTATTTCCTGCTAATCCTTAGATACATCTAAGGTGTCAAATCTCCTCCCCTAACCTAAGCAACCCGGTAGCTAAAAGCAGAAACCACCGAGGCACCAATAACTTCAACAAATACCTACATCTGCAATACCATTGCATCAAATTACGGTTTCCGTAATACTCAAATATGTCACTATGAGAAACGAACTCATCCAATGTTAGTTAGCTCCAAAACCTACCCGACGTCGTGGAGTGCAAGGAATAACGATACACTTCTGAACAAAGCAGTGAATTTTGCAACGAAAGAACAAGAAGTGCGTCAATATTCGGGACTCGAAAACTTAGTGATAAATCAAACCGTTTCATAAAGCTCGCAAACAAAGCGTGAAATCTGTGAAATAATCCAAGTCCCACACTTCTGACCTCGTCTGTTCTGACAAAATAAGGAAGTGTGCCGAGTGGAAAAGATCCACAAATTCGTTTTACGTTTAAAAAATCCTCGATCACAACACAAAGTGAGGGAAACACATTTGAACATTCAAATCTCCCTAGACAGATTTCTTCCTTCCCCTTTTTTCATGGTTGGTGCCCTAAAATCATCTGCCACAC
>LYUA01000860.1:266615-276773 GCA_002093875.1 Calopteryx splendens
GCTTAGTACTGGGTGAGCTCTACCCTCACCTACCAAACCGACATTCGGGTCGATTACTGTGATTTTTAAAATATGAAATTACACCCTGGCGATGGATTGCAGGGAACTTCACACAGGGTCCACAGTGTGAATGAAGATTCTCAGTATATTCTTCTTCCCAACTTTGTTTACGGTCTTTGATCGACATTTTTCTTTCAATTCAATTACAACATCGTATTTCATGCAAGCTGCGGATTCATAATTTTTTTGGATCCTACATTCTTGATATTTTCTCTTCAGCTCTGTTATATCTTTTTAGGATCTTCCATCAACAATTCTCACACTCTTATCCTCACTATCCTTCTCTCTTTTCTTTGGAACTTTATAAAGTAATTACCCAGCATTAACCTTTTGGCTCTATTATA
Source organism: Calopteryx splendens (assembly GCA_002093875.1). NCBI lineage: Eukaryota > Metazoa > Arthropoda > Insecta > Odonata > Calopterygidae > Calopteryx > Calopteryx splendens. Next base: position 267,020 of record LYUA01000860.1, read on the forward strand.
CTCAATAAAAATGGATTGAAAAAATTCATATTATCATAAGGCTACATCAAGTGCCTTAAGATTCTGAAATGTAGTGCTACAATTTGGTAAAAATTACTGATTCTATGCTGAAATTGTTGCTAAATCTGTATATATATTGTTTAAAAATACCTGGAAAATCCTATTTATGCCTATGATACATGTGGAATGTAATTTTTATTTTTTTTATTTTTACAATCTCTAAAATTGGATGCATTCTCCAAATGAAAAATGTATTCAAAAGTTAATGTGAAACCACAAAAGGAAAGCTGAATGAAATTGAACAAAGTGTTAGGCACTATTTTTCAAGCGAGAGTGAGAATCTTTCTTCGAACGTTGCTAGATTCCAATCAGGTTATTTTTTCGAACAAAATAAAATAAACAACTTTTAGGGTTAACTCGGGCTGTGTTACTCTGAAATTAACGGGTTATAAATTTACTTCGTTATCTAAAAAATGCTCACAAAAGATGTATTTCCCTGTTAGAAAGGCATCAATTGGTACTACTGGTGCCATTTATTGGTAAATAACTCTGTATCCCATCCATAGAACTTTCATACTAGCGACGCGTGAAAACGCCTTTACCCGTTAATTGCTCATTTCAATACATTAGCATTTCTAACATTTACGACCGTCTGTGAAAAGCATACCGCTTACGACGATTTATCGTCGCTTCTTGATAAAGACGTAGCGACGCTGCTGTTGGAAATGTATCAGTAACCGACGTGGATGAGAAATGGTATACTTCCTGCACCTTTCGTTAACTTTAATAAGATTTATGAAATGACGCACATTTTTGCGAGGCTGGGGATTAACGCTTTTTCTCGATGAAAAATGTGTAAAGCCGGAATTTCTACAACTTTATTTTGTTGAATTTTATTTGATTAATATGTGACTCGTTGAGCTGCTTCTCTTGGGCGTATTTCATCCTCATTTAGTACTATCCTTACAGTAACTAGAATCTTGCTTTGAAGCATGTATATTCCTTTCAACGAACTATTTTTGTGGTTAAATTTAGTTCAGCATTCTGAGTATTTGTGTAGAATCAAAAAATAATTAAAGTTGCCATTTTAAAGTGAATATATATAATTATAACCACAAAACAGACCTCCGTTCACGAGAATGTGAAGTATATAGAAGTGTAATTTTTTATTTAATATGGTTAATTTTGATATCAATGGCTCTCAAAGGTATCATCTACCTAACCTTTCAGTTTCTAAAGAAATACTTCACTAAAATATCACCCACTTGATGATTAAAACCAGAGGATTATTTTTATTCACTTCCCCTTTCGTATAACACCAAGATTACTGTAATATTATATAAATGGGCTCTATACCACATAAATAGAAATGTTACCGATCGGCTACTTCACATCCAAAACGCTGATTACTCCACGACCAGATGAATGGGTGAATGAATCATTTGCCTTTAAGATGTTTACTTCCACGGTGTCACAGCTCTGTAGTGGCGAAAATGGTCAATATTATTATTTAATGTTAAAATGGTAGAACGATTAAAGTATTTTAAGCATAATGTATTTCCTTATAAGCATTATTCCTCTCGTACTATATATATTCCTTCGAGTGCTATGCTGCTAAACTAGGTGTTTGATGTGAAATTTTTATTCAAAAATCATGTTTTTAACTCTGAATTTCATTTATTTACAATTTTAGGGTCTCATAATATATATGTACTTCTGGTATCGACAGACGCATTCCACTCCTTAGATGTGTTCGTAACATTCATCAGAAAACCGGTAATTTTTCCCTCAACTCCCTTCAATGATTTGATTGAAATTTCTATCCAAGTCGTAATTTCGTACATCATTTCCCTTGCCCTTTTACAGTCCTTATTGAAAGCATAATGTGGAATCGGGTCGCAGAGCAAGGTTTTAATCGAACACATAAATCAAACACAAAGGTTGCATTGACCTGTGCACGAGTGATAACCTCCGAGAGGTCGTAAAAAAATTATCTTCGGGCACCCTTCTTAAGAGGTTTTTTTAAGCTCAGTCGGTCGTAAATATAAATTATCAAATTCACATCGTCTTTCTCTTACAGTAAGCATAGTCGGCGAAAAACCGTATATTCATAATTGATAATAAGCCCGGCGTGCCGCCAATAAAGATACGCTCAACCCCGTCCTCCATGGTATGGCAGTACCATCTGGGTTATGGATACATCCTTACCACGATAACCAAGGAAAAAAGTCAAAGTTGACAGCTTGTTGGATCTCTAACATATCTGGGGCAACTTGACATGTCGGGAAGCAGTCATGTGTATTGCTTGTTTTTATTTCCTGTGTTAGAATAAGTGCTCTTATAGGATGTGATACAAGCAGGCATTTTATATACTCAACAGAAATTCCTTCTTTATGAAGTTTCTCATTGCAAATAAATGCTAGTAGGTCAACCAATACCTACGGATTCACACGCGAAGGAAATACTAAGTTTTATCTCGTGATCTACTTCAGAAGTGTTTCATGGTATGTGAATAGTTTCCTACGGAAAGTTCCTTCGATCTCTTCACTTTTTACGGAAAGCGCTTCACTTTTAACGATCCTCGAGAACAGCTAAAAGGGTTATATGTCCACTTAGGCGGTTATTCAAATAAAAGTTTCTGGTTCCATTTGAGAAGCGATGCATTTTTATTTATTGAGAATAAGCACCATCACTCGTTCAGGCCATGCTTGCATGCAGCAAATATAGTGATTTTTTTTATTTTAAAGAGGTTCCTGTATTTATTACGGAGAGGAAATTGGATCGCTGACAAAAATCGTGGCTCCACTTGTATCGCGTATTTTGATGTAGGTATCGCATTAATTCTTTGAGACTCTAAGTAAGAGTTGCTGACTGAGACTTTGTGTAAAAGAGAAAGTGGATGATTCAGTTATTGAAATAAATGGCACTAGCGTTATTTCGCCGCCATCATGTCTTTCCTCTTTCTTTCGGTCAATTTTGTTGGGCTACGGTGGTGTAACTGGTCGTCCACACGAAAGATTTCTTATATCTACATTGGTGCCATGCAAGCCACCAAAAGGGTATGTGGCACAGTGTGTGATGTGCACCATGCACACCAGTTATGCATCGTCTAAATTAAATATAACCAATATATTTAGAACTAACGGAGAAGTTGTATGTATAATTCAAACAATAAAAATATCTTTTTACTGTTACAATTCCTGCATGCAAATTTTACATACACTGCAATAATTATGTTAAAGTGCTAATCTACGCATGCGGGATGAGCAGTCAATAATTTTAGTGTATAAATGAATTATAGGCACTTACCTTATAATAAATACTAGGCTACCTAATATAAGGTATAATGATTTTTTGAATAAATGAGGTGGGTACGCGTGCTTCTCCTTTATATCTAAAAGGTGCACTAAAGGTCACTGAGAGGATGTGTGACGGATGATACCACACTCCCGACATAAAACATCAAACTTAAAGTTACTTAAATATTAGTTGCTGATGGAGAAGTTATGCCTTTCAAGCGATAAAATTCAATTCACAAACAGTTACATGCACTACGGTATGGGAGTTTCAAGTACTACTCTACCCAAGTGTGACAAGCTGATAGTAACGGCTACAATAATAATAAATTCAGAGTTAAAAAAAATAATGCCTGCATACTAAGCTACTTTACGTAAACACATTGTTTCCTTAGTACCGTCGTTGGTTATTTGCTGTGGTCCCTTATCGTTCGAGGGAAGAAAGACATTTTAAATATGTCGGTTCTACAGTTTATCTCTTTAGCATATTCATGATCTCTCCAATCACGGCATGACGGGACTAGTTATACATTGTTAACATAATCACAAAAGAGACTTGCTTCCGATTAATATAAGAGATTAAATCGGTAATTTAACCTTAGCTCCGTCAGTGATTCCCAACCTAGTTATTTTAATAACTACATAACTAGAGAAAGATAAACTTGCTCTTTTACCCTCTCATAAAATATCCTAATTTTCTGCTGTCTTGTCCGCATGTACCCCGTTTATGTTTTCCCCTAGAAGTGTAATGCCTGATATGACTTGAACTGTGTTTGTTGAACTTGATATACTAACACCTGCTATTTCAAAGCGATCAATTAAAAATTGTGTGAACCATATGGTTTTTTTTATCTAGCCCACGTAGCTCTAATTTAGTAAGTAGCTTGCCATGAGTCCCTTTATTGATAGCTTTCTTAAAGTCTAAAAAAATGCGTCGACTGGAGTGTTATATTCACCTTTGCTCAGAACGTCATGCGCAAGAAGTGCAAGCTGGGCATCTACGGATCCACCCTTAAGGAAACCGTGCTGATTTTTTAACTGTAAATCGCGGCCATCGAGATGCTTCATTATCGAGTTAACAGTAATATTTTTCAATCCCTTGCATTGTATGGATATGGAGGAGTTAGGTCTGCAATTTCTCAAAATCTCCCTATCCTCCCTTTTAAATACAGATCTTATATTAGCAATTTTTCACTCGTTAATATCTGTTAGACCCTTTTAAAATATGATATTCAGATACGGTGCTGGTTCCGACGCTATTTCTTTGAATATAGGAGTTGGTATTTGATCGGGTATGAAGGATTTATTAAGTTATATGGTTTAATCAGTCGTTCTATTATGATAAGTGAAATATCAAATGCGGGCTGTCATAATATGACCTATTTTCGTGGTCAAAACTAGTAATATTAGTTATAACATATCTCCGGTACAAAAAAGCATGTGTGACAATATCTTAGAGGTAAACAGGGGACTGAATTTTTCAAGAATAGAGCAGAAAGGTATACACTATCAAAAGAAATTATATTTCATAAGCCATATCCTAAATTCAGGTAGTTTTTGACTTTGAAATGGGACGGTGCAAAGGGTTATGTTTCTATTCTCAGATCACAAAATTATTTGAAATTAAATGTTATTCAAATTATAATTTTTTAAATGGTTGATTTTACAAATTTAATGGTTTTCAAGATTCCTGTATAATTTAAATAACACATTAGCGTAAGTAAATAAGTCAAGTGTTTGGATAATTGTACATTTTGTGCAATACTATAGCAGAGAGAATGCTACTTACACAAGCATATCTGTTCACCATTTAGAACGGAATAAATGACTAAGTTTTACTTTCCTCTCCAGCTTTTCAAGCGGGAGTCGGAGGAAATCCTTCCGCTTATGGTCATAGCATGTCTATTTGTCTGTCTATGGATCCACACTGCACCCTGCAAGCCGCCACTTTGGTGCATTGAAGTTTGTGTTCTTACATCAGACATGAACGGTCAATTTTATATGTTATTCGATTGTTAATGACCAGCGGAGAAGTTATAAAATTCAAGCGATGGAAGTACATTCTACAGAAGATTTATATGCAATAAAATATATTAGTACAAAATATGGCTACGCATGCGAGAGGAACTGGTAGTAGGAGTTGAAATTAAATATTAAAATTTGGGGACATTAACTTGATACTCAGGGTAAAATACAGTTCGTTGATGGCAATCTTTTTTAATTATTCAAATCCCTTATTTTTCACGGGAATAATGACATACTAAAATGTCCGTTCCTAGTAGTAATTGATGCAGGTTTTTGGGTCGTCGACGGCTGAGGAGGTCATTTTGCACCGCTAACAACCTAATATTAAGATTCTATTACATTAATTAATAATGGAAAAAGTAAAAAATTGTGTGTTTCTAAAAATATTTAAAAAATTGTCGACTGTAATAAAGTATATAGCTCATTCTCATTTAAAAGGCAAATTACTATTCTTAGATAGTCAAAGTCGTATATTAGAACGTGTTTCGCACTCACCGTAACGAGGTTGTAATTTTTCTTCGGTGAAGAGGCATGAGTGGATCAGGACGCAGTTCCCTAACCCTTAACCGTGCGATGGCGACCTCCTCCCTTCGACACCTCCCGGCGGAAGAGGGCCACCCTGGCACTACCTTGTTCACGTCTCTTAGTTTATTCCTTGTGATAGTTTACCGCTCGCTTTCCCTCCATCCTTCCAATACTGCGTTTCGTAACTTATCCTACAAATCGTCGGCATGTAGAAACCATTCACCATAGTAAACGACGCTTTCCGTCTCTTTGAGAGGCTCTTTTGAGGCAGAGTCCGCTTTCTAGTTCCCCGGAACGCGAACATGACCAGGAACCCACACAAAAACAACCTTGGCTCCCCTCCTATTTAAGGATTGGAGGGAAGTATGTGTTTCCTGGACAATGTGGCATATGTAACAAAAGCTGTAAACGGATTGAAGAATACTCAGTGAGTCAATACAGATGATGTACGACCCATCACTGTCCTTAATACCCCTGGGTGCCAGGTGAAGAGAGAGTTTCGCTGTGAGCACAGTGCATAGAGGACATCCTCGATTTTATAATATCGTGACGAGAAAAAATAACTGCATCGGCTCAGGTTGAATCCGATTTTGACACGTTCGTGTGCACCGGGGTGCAGTTAGGATAAAAGAGCAGTATTTCCCTGAAACTCTGGTTGAATTTGCATTGGTGTAGGATTTATATCATTTATTCACTATTGTGCCTATCATTGGCCTATGGTGACGACCGTGGCTGGTGCCCGAGTGTCCCATAGGACAAACGTCGGTAAGTTTAAAATCATTCGCTTCGATGAAATCCTTGAAATGAATGGGTAAGAGTCTGGTGTCTTGTGTGCGTCAATGAATAATATCTGAAAATCGAGGTACAACTGCAGCTTAAAAATTCGAGTAAGTTGTGTTGGCTATATAAGTTATGTTCGTTGCCTTGTTGATATTTGAGAGTCAAAATGTTCCTTCTTGCCGATAGATGCTGTTCGTCGGTATCGGCGTAAATAGTAAGTCGGCGTAATATATCCATATCATACATACAATCGTCATCGCCAATGCATACAATACATATCGGCGTAAATACTAAGTCCTTGTTGCCAGGCAATAAACCGGAATTGTGCCCAATTGTGAGCGGCCGTAGGTAAGACTCGTCCAAAAGAGTAAACAATAGAGCCGTAGTCCAGTATAGACGGCACCAGTGTGCGGTATAATAGAAGTAGGTAACGTTAAAGAAGAGTGACAAAGTGGTTGCAGATTCTGGCAGGAGAGGAGTATCAAGAAAGAATCGAAAAATACACTATGACATGTGCTTGAACATCGAGGGTGATAATGTGGAAAAAAAGAATTTTCCTTTTTTCATTATGGATATCCATAATGAAAAAACAACATTGTAGTTTCCTTAATTTTGTTGTAGGTACGTGCCACGACGCGTTTCACTACACTGTACCATGGCACATTTGTATTTGGTACCATGCTCTGTGCAATCATCATTATGCTACAAAGTTGTTTTTTCAATATGTTTTGGCGAGAGATTACCGTGGATATATTTCCCCGAATCTCCCTCGCAAACGACAAAAGTGTTTTTGGATTCTCGTTTAAATATTCAACTATTTTTTTAATTCAATCACCACCTCATACAGGAGACTTTCTGGCGGTGGCCCTAGATGTCTTATTTTCCTGAATGACAATCATGTACATCGTTGGAGAATTGCATTACGTCTTTTATTCATTTTATCATAACGTCGACATAAATTCGGCGCAAAAGTATGCAATTGTGACTCGCAGATATCTTTGTATTTTAGACCAATTTTAAAAATAAAATGGCACAAAAAGAGTGAATATTTAAATCGCCACAGATTATTAAATTCCATTATATGCTTTGACAGAAGGTTTTGATCTAGTTGTCTGTCTAGTTTTACAATTGAACTAATTCTAGCGTCTGGCTGTCTACAAAATACGCATTCATAGACTCGTTTTGATCGAGGGGTCTTAATTGAGCACCAAACAGTTATCTGCAATTTTTCAGCTCTGCTGGCGCACGAGTTCTGAACTGCGGTAAACATACCACCCTCAATTCTATTCATGCCGACAATTATGTAAACTACGAACCATACTGGGAAAATTTCTCTCTCTGCAATTCATTCGATAACCAAATTTCAGTTCCAAAAATTATGTCTGCATCGGTGCTTTGAATGAGTTGGTGAAATCCAGCTAGTTAATTCTAAAAAAGTTGGCTTTTAACCGCTATTACAGAGTTAGTTCCCTCGGATTAAGATGTTCTAGCGGAATTAACGGGGTGCTCCTTATTCCTTATTAATAATCCTCTAGAAATCGTTCCGTCCGTTTGTCTCTTATTTTCATACATTAATTCTTTGTGTGCCTCATTATTACTGACCCTTCATTCAGCTAAGGTAAAATTTTTTGGCCACGAGGAATTTTAAAATCCACTAATCACGGGCACTGGCCTACATTCTAACTGAAAGTATGCATTTTCATCCATGAATGCCACGTACGTAATATTTTTCGGTAGAAAAATATTCTCATTTTAAGCTCGTTTCCACAGTTAGTGTCCAGACAAATACATTTTTACTACTTCGAACCTATGAAGTGTTGAATCTTTCCATGCAGGAAGTAGTAGGTGAGTATCCTTAATATTTTTTTCTAATTCATATTTTTTCACACAGAAAAAAGCCAGATAAATGAAATCATGTATCTTAGAGACTGATTGGCTTGACAAATAATCGCAACGTGATACTAATCCTTTACCATGTGCCCGAACGCTTTCACTGTTCAAAAGAAAAAAAAATAGCCTTACTGACAGTGTCTGGCATCAGCAGCATTTCACGCGTGTGGAATTCACGTCACACCCCGTATTTCAACACATGTTATATTCCAGGAACTTTAAGATTGAGTGCCGTGCACGTACGCATACATATATATTGGGAGTATACTTGCCTAACTGATCGGCCATGTTGAATACATTAGGTCCTGTGAAATAACAAGGTTGTTATATCGCAGTTAGTGATAGATTTAGAAGAATAGTATGACTTATGTGAGGAAGTTTGCTCATAAATAACGTCACAGGAATATGCATCCTTCCTTTCCTCCTGGCTAGGCATACCCCGCCATACTTCACTCCCTATAAATAAGCTATCTGAAGCTATGCTACCTATCGAACAACTGAATGCATTAGATATGACATCATGCACTCTCAGTGCAACCCTGCCTCTTCCCATGCTTTTAGAGTTGATTTTGAAACCGATTCCTAATGGAATTTATTTCTTGGAGGGTAGAATTCATTCCTTCCAGTTGTTTCAAGCACAACCTTCCTGGTTGCGAAGCAGGGCATGGCTCCCAAGATGTAATTTCATTATTAGAGATATCGGCTTGAATTAACTCGCAAAGTGAACACGGAGACAAGCCACCACTGGGTGATCGACGTGATTCATCTCTTAAAACTCGCTCGCTCTCACTGTTGCGTTGTTTCTCTCGAAATAAGCAGGCGCGGGGAGGACGCAGCTGCCTCGCCGAGTTCCTCCCCAGAATATTCAGCCCCGGCATGCATTTAGAGGAAAGTGAAGCGGATTACGGAGTGGTCTCGTCACATGTGTGAGTATTATTATTGCTGCCACCGTCCTCGTCACACTCCGTCCGTGTTCCCGACGGATTCCTCCGCCCCGGAGAGCGTGGAGGCATTCGCCGTTCCGGGAGCGAGGGGCGGCGATAAGGGACAGCTGCGGCGTCCTTCTCCCCCCCGCCCCTTAGGCGCGCGAGCCGGGTCGCGAGCTCAGGCGCTTGCATCAGCGCATCGCTAGGTGTTCGCCCGCGGGGCAAAGGGCGTCCCCCTCGATTGTTTCGGCTTTCGCTGCGTCCGGAGAGCATCCGCATTGCTGCTGCTGCCCTCGGACTCGCACCCTCTTT
>LYUA01000860.1:291605-303027 GCA_002093875.1 Calopteryx splendens
CTTGTTGTGGTCCCGGATTGTGTGAGGAAAGGAGTTTTTAAATCTATCGGTCTAATAATTAAAGGAGAGGTGCTATTTCCTGCATTTATAAATACACAAGAGTCACAACTGAATAAAAAGTATTAACCAACCAACAACAGATTTTAGGTTATTCCTACGCGGTGTACCCGGAAGGAGAATGCTTTTAGCATTTAGTCCGCATGCAATGACACAAGTGTCGCAAGAAGTTACTCCATCTTCTAGCTGCCTTGTATGACTTAACGGAATATTCACGTAGCCGAAAATTCTCTATTGGTAATGACACAAAAAACATAAAAATGTTTGAAATAAAAATATTTCGATTTAACTTCTTGATCTACCACTCGATTTCGTCACATCACTTCTTTTATTTAGTAGGTATTTATTTCGGTAAGCAAAATCAAATTAAATAGTATTCTGTATTATACAAGAACAAAAACGATCCAACAATTTTCTAATTAAGTACGACGATTTGAGCCCTCCCGAGTGTCAAAGGATGTGCAATGCTAATGATAATAACATAATAAATCAGTACCGTCAATGACTGGAGAAGACCTAACCATCCCTGCCGGACGCCCTCACGGCGGCTTGCAGGCTTCAATGTAGATGCACTATTGTAGGAGATATTAGGAAAATATGTTCGGAGAGGACATTGTACGTCTACATCTACGAGATACGCTGCAATAAATCGCTATAGTGAGTGGCAGGGTATGGGTCGAAGTAAATGCAACGGAAATCTGTATTGTAATTGTTTAAATGAGGAAACATTTAAGCGTAGGACATTTTAGAATTTTTACTGGGCGCAGTGTTAAAATGCAAGATAGATCCTGGAAATGCAGGAAGTCTGGTCATCCTTCGAACTGTAGGTACTATTCAACGGGATCCGTCAATCCACTCAAAACCCTGCAAATTCTTTAACCGAAGGCGAATGGCTTGAAGAATAAAACATCACCCCCTAATTTCCATGTCCCCCACGTGCCTTCTTAATGCTCCCGGAATTTGGTGGTGTTGGGGATATCCCAAAACGGCTCGCCGTACCCCACCTACTCGGCGTAACCCTCTCCCCTCGGGAAAACCCAGCCCTCCATTCGAAAAAAAGGCGAGAGAGTCCATTTGCCCTCCCCTTCCCTGTGGAGGCGGAACCCCTGCTGCGCTTGTCCCATCTAGCTCCTCGCAGGGTGTCACGGGGCGCGCCAGGGGCAAATAAGGAACCCCTTGGGCTCCATCAGTCCCCCTCTTCCACCACTTGACTCCCACAATCATAGGGGCTGACTCGGAAAGGGAAATTCCCGTTTGAATTAAACCTGACTTTGAGAGGCGTGACGGACAACCAAACACCGCGTTCTGTTAAGGCAGCCGGTGAGTCGGCGGTATCGCTTCGGTCACTTGCTGACTTCTGACGAGTTCTTTTAGGGGCAGCTTTCTACTCAGAGGGCTCCCTCCTCCTGAAAAAAATGTCATTTATTCCTCCTGTTAAGGCACATTCTAAAACTATAATATCTGTGAATGGAAATTCTACGCATCATTCAACTATGGTGACGAGAAATTAGGCGTTCGTCGACCATAGGTAATCGGTCATTTTAGATTTATTATCATGTGTGCGTACGATCGAATCTGATACAAACTGAATTTGAACTGAACTGATTCTTAGGTATTTTTTGAAATGTATATCATGATATATATTGTATTTCAAAAAATTGTGCTTTTAGGCGCATGCAAAAATGATATGCAGGGCGTCCGGAAATTCGGCCGACAGAATTCTGAGGGTGGTAGCAACAGTTAATTTGCCTATGAGATGCAATTATCTCAGTTGCTTCGTTAGAGAGATTAGACGTTTACAATTAGCGTTGGAAATACCTGTGTAGGCGTTACAAGTTTATCCCTCAACGTGACAACGACTTGCGCACCGCCATTACTTAGGTGTTCGGCATTCAATTCAATGAAGGAATTGTCGTACGTGAAACGTACATTCTATCAACAGTGTGTTGTACAAGACTGACTTCGAGATATGGTTAGTTATTTTAATATTTCAGTACACCTTTCGTATTTCAGTCTGTAAAAACACTTACTTCTCTATCTTGTATTCGTAGCATGGGTAAGTATGCCTCAGAGCATCGGATACAACCCACATCTACCACTGATGTAGAAATCGAGCAATGGCATCTTCGTTCAAATTTTAGTACGGAATTATAGTTTCGCATTTAAATAATGAAAAACGCTACTGTATCTGACTATTTATAATTTCATAATTACGAAGCAAAAGATCCGCAACGGCAGGGCGCGTGGAAGATGCGTTTCGGCAAGCATTTCTAATTTATTCGGTCCATATCTTTAAAAAAAAAAGCGGCAGAAACGTTTATTCGTATTGATAATTACATATGCATAGTACCTTGCAAGCCGTTGGGAGGGCGTGTGGCAGGGAGAGTTAGTTCTCCAGCCCTTAATGAAATCGATTGCTATTATCATTTTGCATCATTTCACACTCGGAATGTTTAAACTCCCGCACATATCTCTTACTGTATTATAAACGAAATGAGTTAGGGAAAAGGATTCTTTATCCGTTCGGCAGTCAATCTCTCTAAACTTTCCGTCGTGGTATCGTCTACTAATATATTGCGGAGGTATAATAATTCCTTCTGTTTCAGTGTTACCTCTAATGATTAGTGTATCTCTAATAGTTTAAGACTTGCACGCAATCGTGTTGCTTCAATTTTCTCCGATTTAAGGCTATCCGATAGTAATGTGTGACGGTCCTTATTCGTTCATAAATATTCTCCACAAAAACGGGTAGCTTTCCTCTGTATCCTGTTTATTTCCTAGATTAGTTCCTTCTGCGCAGGATCCCAATCACAAGCGTTCGCAAGATGAGGTCTAAGTAGTGCGAAATAACACATCTCCTAAACATTTTTATTAGAACATGTTCCCACTATGAGTTTGATGATTGTTTGATATATATATATATACACATATATATATATATATATATATATATATTATGTATACATATATATATCCACATAATCATGTAGATGTAGATAATTGGAAACTAACTCCATCAATTTTCACATTCTATTTGATTTCAAAGAGAAAATCGCGAATTCAATACACTACTTTTTCATTAATTACACATAAATGCAGCTTGTATACTTGCCTATTGTGTGGTACTTCATCAAATGCTTTTTTTATAGAAAATGGCGTCTAGGTACTTGTTTTCTTGATTCTCTCAATCTGAGAATGTCGTGGATGAAAATATTTATCCTTCCGGAATTATATTTATTTTGGAACATTTTATCACCCCAGAGGTTTTTCTGTTGAGTTACCGAGCACCCTGCATATATATTATAAACAAGCATAAATTTCACTATGAATATCAATCTCATATGCAAGGATATTAAATTAATTCCTAATATTAAATTTTAGTAATTACGAATCGCTGTCTTGTTCACCCTCTACCCTGTAAGGCACAAAGATAGTAGTTAGTTTAAAAAATGGCTCTGTCGTAACGAGCTTTCAAGTTTTCCAGGCATAATTCACCAGTAGTAACTGAACTTAGTGGTTACTAAAATAGTAACTGAACAGAGTGTACAAATGCTTAATATTATTTCAAGTGTTTTCAATGATCGATGAGGAAAGACAGAAGGGAAAATAAAATATAAGCACACGTAATTCGTAGCGGAATGCAGGGAAAAAAGTTATGTTTTCTTAAATTATAGGGGTTTTAAGTTAAATTTTTCTCTAATGTAATGGCAATAATTACTGAGATATCACGCTAGTTCCAAGTTCATGTTGAATCGGTGTGAAATTTAGTTTTCATTTGCCATGCCGCCCATAGCGCCATCCGGCGCTACAAATTACTTACATGGCTGTGGAAATATCGAGATTGTTTGATGGCAAGGGTCCCTGCAGTTCCCTAGGCGTGGGTCATCTTGCAATTAGACTTGACGCGTTTCGTATCGCTGACGAACCTTCCACCTGGCCACCGTACCGCAATTCGGCCCTCTCTTTCCCTGGCGAGTTCATCGCTTTCCCCCTCCCCGTTCCCTCGAGGGGCCTCTGCAGCCCACGTCGAACGCGGAACAGGTGTGCTCTTGTTTGGACCCGCTATTTACGCCCTCTCGGGGGGAAGGAGGGTGAAGACGAGAATCTGATGGGAGAGAGGGCACAAGTGCGCAGGGAAATCGCATGGTGCTTCCGCAAACTCCTGCGCCCAGGAAAGCTGTTTTAATAGATCAACACGCAGTACCCTCCACGCACGAGGAGAACGAGCGATATTTAGACATTTAGAAAGACACGGGGCACGGGCTTGAGTTTACCTCTGATATCGTGGGAATTATTAAAGTCCCACATAACACGGGGTTGTTCTTGGTTGCATGTTATTCTTAATCTGCTTCATTTTCATGTTGCCTCTATTTTATGAAGTAATAGTTTGTAGAACTTGTTCTGCTTCAGTTCCTCTTTTTAGTATAGAACGTAGACGCGCATTACCCTTCATGCTGAGTGCTTGCATGTGACGCTTATGGTATTGTGCACTACAATGGCATGTGTCCCTTTCTGCGGTGCATGACCTCCCTTTGAACAGTGTTATTCCTTTACTGCTTGCCTGGTGTGAATACATCCCTTGCCATAAACCCTAGAGGTGGCTTATATCTATATATACACAATATCCTGCCAGCCACTACTGGGGTGTTGCTGGGGGTGAGTACACATCAGCCATGCACTGAAGGAACAAAATTATCCAAAGGGGGGTCATGCACCGCAGAAAGGGACACATACAATAATAACACACATTATCATAAGCGTTACATACAAGTATATTACATCAAGGGTACATCTACATCTTACCCTGCAAGCCGCCGGGAGGGGGTGTGGTAGAGTGTGTTAGGTCACCAGCCATTAATAAAATTTATTCTATTTATAGCTTTGAATCATGTTACATTCAGATCCCCTAATTCTCCTAATGCTCTAACTCCTTTATGTATTTCTTACTAATATACTCACGAAATCTACGAAGCAGACAAAAATATCTTGATTATACTCTATATTCCTTTCTATCAGTGACCTCATTACTGCTATNNTCTTGATTATACTCTATATTCCTTTCTATCAGTGACCTCATTACTGCTATGACATCACGTGTGGATCTACCTTTCCTAAGCCAAAACTGATCCAGTTCTGAGTAATCTTCTACTTTCTTCTTCATCCTATTATTACTAATCCTCAGTACTACCTTTTCTGCGTGCGAAATCAAACTAAGTGTCCTATAGTCGTCACATACTGCTGCTTTTACTTTCTTTGGGATGGTAATTAATACTGCTCTGACAAAGTCTTCTGGCCACACTCCACTCTCATAAAGGCTACGAACGACACCATAAAAAACTCTCCCTTCCATGTTACCCTAAGCTCTTTAATAATTCTGCAGGGATCGACCCCCACAGTCTTGCTTGCTTTCATTTTCATTGCCTACTCTATTTCGCAGCCTAGTGTGCCTGGACCTGAGCTATTCTCATCAACCTGAGATTTCCTTTCTATGCTCAAGCTGGGTGGCCTAATATCTTTACCGTATAGTTCTTCATTGTATTCTTTCCATCCCTGTTCAAAGGAAAAATGTAAGGAAGGACTAGGGAAAATGCGTAAACCAAATTTAGGTCATGACAGGGATTAGCTGCCAAGACGCAAGATAATTAGCATTAAATAGGAAAAAATGGAGGTATGGATGAATAATCAACGAATCCGAGGTTTGAATTACTAATGGACGAATCATAGAAATTTTGTGACAAAAATATCCTGAGCGTGCGTCACGGAGAAATTCTCGAGATAAAGATGTATTGTAGGGTGAAATTATGTTTTTTTTTAATCTCACGAGGATCTTGTAAGTGATTCACCCCTAAAAATTTTTGAAGCTCGTTCATTGTTTGATGCTTAGGTTGACCTGACGGTGGCACATACATGGTGGCTTATATATAATTGGCGAGCCTTAAACTAAAGGAAGGCTGGAGGGGGGAGTGCACGTGTGACTCGTCGTTGCCCGCGTTTAAGAACTTCTGAAAAGTTTTCGTGGGAAAAACCCACGAGAGAGTGGGGATCCTCTTCCCCCGTCCTAGGGGTTTACTTTCCGGTACCGTGAGTGCAGCCGAAGTCTCCGCTTTTTCCCGCTTTTGTGAGGGGTTTTTAGCCGGGAGTCCGTGTCCCGGGACTACAGGGGACCCAAGTGGGGATGGGGGGAGCGAAGAGAAGGGGAGGGGACAGGGCAAAGGGGTCGCGGTGTATCTCAGATAAGGAGAAGGGGTTGTTGACTTATCTTCCTCTTTAAACCTTCGAGTCCACGCTGAACACACACACACACAGACCAAGCCCTTCCGGATAATCTCCCTCCTCTTCATTTCCTTCCGTCCCCTCTGCCCCACTACTCTTGGCTGACCAAACCCCACCCCCTCCCCAACCCGTACAAGTTCAAGTTCCACCCTCGCTGTCCTTTGCTGACTGACTAGCCCTTTGCTAAGGGGAGTCCTGGTCTTCCAAAACTAACCTGTCTTCAGCCTCCTCAACCCTTATCCTCTGCATTATCAACCCCGCAATCAACTCCACCCGTGAATCGAGTCACTTCGATGTAGGGACGACTGATTTGGAAACATCATGGCTGCATTCCGATAACCGTGATGTTATTTTACTGTAGCATCCCTCTTATTCATTATTTTTGCATGCCGAATGCAATTCATTTGCTGTTTTTAATCAAATACGATTTTATTGGCCTATAATTGATCGGTCAAAGCTACTGGGAATGTAGGCTATAATTTATGATGCATTAATTGGTAAATTTTTCAAGTTACTATTAATGATGGAAATTTAGAGTGTAGGTCACATACTCAGTCTGAAATCATCCGTCAGAGGGGAGGAATCATTCATCAAAATGTTATAACTAATTTTATATTTTCCTGAATTTTTAATTATACCGATTATAATTTAATTTTATCGCATCAACTTCAGTTTAAATTTTTATGAAGCCAATCTTTAAACGATTATCAAACGTTGTGAGTTTCACTTTTAATTTTGCTTAGGGTTACTTAAGACGTCATGACTCAGTGTATTGTCTCTTCACACCATTCCATTTCAGGGTAGGTAAACTCAAAAAGAGTCTGATTTTAAGTGTTTGAGGAAACTTACTCCTCATTTTTACTAATTATTTCTCTACTGCCCTGCCCGTGCATACGCATTTCGCCTCTTCCACACACATGTATTATTTATTTATCCTCTTCCACTTATGAGACTCCAATATTCCTTGATTTAAGAGTTACTTTGACCACATTCACCGATGACTTTCTCGGTCTCTCCTTCATTTAAATCCATTTATTCTTCTTTCACATATCTGTTTGGTGTTTCGACACGTTCATTCCCTCAACGTGTCCACAAACCATAGTCTATTACCAGTGCTTCGCTTGCTCTTTCTCTTTTATTTTTACCAAAGGTAAGATATTCTTAAAACATCAGGTACCCACCATTTTTACTTGAAATTTATCCTTATTCCTACAATCAAAAGTTTCCTGCCACAAAGTGATGTGGAGAGGAATGCACTTTTGTACATTGCCATTTTTGCTGACTTAGAAAACATTCATATTTTATACAATCCACATACTAGCGAGCATTGGAGACCCTGCGCAGAAGGACTTAATTTTGGAAATCAATTGGATTCATAGGGAAGTTGACCGTTGCGTGAAGAATCGCTGTGAACGAACGAAGACTATTATTGAATAGCCTTCTTTGGGAGCTAATAGAAGATTGCATGCATGAATTAAACTACTAGATAGACACGTCTGCATTGCGCCCACTCTGACAGCCACCGCTAGGGTGCGTAATAGGGGATGATTACACACAATGTTTATACGGTCATAAGAATGCGAAACTCAAGTGTTAGAGACAATGTAGAAGGGATAAAATACAAGGGATGGGAATAGATTTTACAGACACCTTTTCAGTTACTATAATATCTAGGAATAAAATACTATTCTACCTACCTATGCGAGACGAGCGACTAGTAGCGTTTCCATAAAAAAAACAGTTTTAGATAGATCAGAGTATGCTAACTAGGCTACTTAGGGTAAAATATTGTTTCCTTAGCTCTAACTTTGGTAATCATTGTGATCTCTTATCGTTGACAGCATTTATCGAAATTTAAAACCTTTTGGTTCAACAGTTTATTGCTTTAATCTTATTTTCGTGATATCTCTTAGAGTAGTACGGTGGGGATAGTGATATGTTTTTAACACCAGTGCAAAAGTAATTAGCTTCTAATTTCTTTAAAAATTTTAATCTATAATTTGTTCCAAGAGTTGTTTGAGAGTTCCAAGAGTTGTCTATAATCTATAATTTGTTCCTAGCCTAGTTCTCCTAATAATGCAGTAACGAAACTAAGTTTATAGATACATCGTTTTACAAATCTAGCTCCTCTTCACTGCGCACGATCTAATTCGGCTGTCAAATCCACTTAGTGAGCAGTCTAGTCTATACACTAGAGGCATATTCTGAGTCATTACTGGAGAAAGATAACATCGCTCTTTTACCCTTTCGTCACATGTCTCCTGTTACTCTTTCATTAAATCCTAATTTTTCCGTAGCTTGTCCGAATATTTTCCGCATGTTTCCCCCTGGAGAGGTCGTGGTTAAGAATGACACGTGAGTAATTAAGGCCTAACACCCCATGCCTTGGGGTCTTATTGAGTCTAGCGGGGTAAAATGTAGATCTACTAGGTAGGTACCAACTGCCTCCCTACCAGCATTCGTACAACTTTCAAGTTCTTAAAAATATCCCACAATCTTTCGCCAACAATCTGTGATGATAAAATTATCAAATTGTTCAATTTTTTTCTCACTGTGTAATTATTCTTCAAATCAAACAGAACATATTTAATTTTGAACATATTTCCCCTTAATTTTATTTTCTCTTTTAACCTCACTGATGCTTAACAGTGCTCCCTTTCGATATTTTGGGCTTTCAGCCTACAATACTACATCATTGGCACATATCAAAACGGTATATTTATATCTCCATTCATTACCCTTTCTTTATCTTGCATCTATTTCTCAAAAATATTTCCATAAACAGCAATGGCAACATTACGCAGCCTTGTTTCACGCCATGTATATTTAAAACCAGTCCTTCAATCCTACTCTCGTTTAACATTTTCATTGCTTACCTTTAGTTTTTTGTATATAAGCGTACATATTACAAAAAATATCTTGAAATAAAAATACGAAATATTGAAAGCGGCGAAATGTACCGTCCAAGTTTCATTGTATTAGTTTAAAATTTCATTGTCATATTCTGTTTTATTTACTTTTTCTTATGTTCAATGGAATGATGTTCTAAGTAGAAATAAATAAATTAAAAATTTATGAATATGAATCACAACATCCTCTTTAAATAAAAACATATTTAAAATGTAAACAGAGGACGGAATGAACCTGTAAATTTGCTCCGAACGTTTTTACTTAGTTTCTCAAAACAAAATATCGTCACTTGCTCTATGCAATTTGATACAGTTGCACGGTATACGACTATAAATATAACCGGTAAAAAATTCGAATTGCAGCATTGTCTCTTAAATAACAAGTATTTCATTAATTAAAATCTTTATTTGACTTAAAGTAAAAAAACTGATTGACAACTCCAGCTGAGGCAAAAAAATGTAGACAGAACAAACTTCCATTAAATTAAGTTCTATTTAAAAGCTCATCAAGCGTGGTTCCATAAATTAGAAGTAATTATGAAAAAAAACTTTTTTATCGATTTATTATTTTTTAATAACTCATGAAAACTTCCAAAATGTAATTGAATGGAGCAGGTATGCTGTCAACTCCCAATAGCTTTATTTTACTCTCCACAGTGGTGACCTTCATTAAAGCGGAAGTGCTTTCTCTCTTTGTATACAATCGCCATATCAGGAACGTATTCAATAGAGCCATGAAATTATTGAATCCGCAATGATCATCACTGGCTGCATTAAAATTTACGAGTAAAATAGCTATGTCACATCACCCGAACAACAAACCAGAGCTTTCGATACAAATACAGCCGAACGCTATAAAAAATAGGCCTCGCTGCTTTCCCTAGCACCGTGTGAGAAACCAAAGGTAGATCATTTCATTTCCATTTCATAATACTGGAAGATGGAAGAAATATACATGTACTCACCCCGGTAAATCCGAAAATACTGATTCATTTGGTACCGTTCATCGTAAACCGTTGAAAGAAATGACGGGGAATCAGATCTCAATTTGAGTTTTGGTATTCTTTCATGTCAAATAATTCATCATTTGGGATATGCCCTCCTATGTTGAGCATTCCATTTCAATTCCATCCACCGTTTGAATTAAATTCGCTCTTTGATCGACAGGAAAACCCGTCCTTTAGCAAGATAATTAATCTGGTCAAATTTCATTTCCTCTGGTCGGGATTATGCTGTTCATTAAGCTCTATTTCCCCAAGAGGATGCAGCTGGTCAGCAAATACGTGGTTTCCTTTCATATTATCCGAGTCATCAACTACTTTCCGAGGCCCTGCACTGCACTTATGTGCAAAACAAAATTGCTAAACATTTAGTATCCAATTACAGCTGCCCTTCGTTTTTTATAGTTTGTTGATTACCTAATTTTCTCTAACTGCATTTCATTGTAGGTCGATCATTTCATTGTAGGTCGATACTCCGATGAAAAAATTACCAAATATAATTAATTAAAAAAAATAATGCGTGGAGTCGTCGAGTCAAAATTTCCGTCACTGAAGGTAAAACTTTTGCTATCAATCTCGTAGGACGCGACAATTTTGCCATACCACCCATATTTATAGAGATTACTTAATTCAATAAGCTAATCTGGGAAGCTCCAATATAGATGTACGAAAATGAGATAGTAAAGAAATTTACTTAAATATGGAAAAAGGATACTATTTTGAGCTGGGAATTTTACTCATATGAAAAGTAATTAGGTCGAATATAGACATTGCTGTAAGGAAATGATGGATAAGGACTACGTTAGCAATAGAGGCGTCATAAGCCGGAGAAAAATGAAGACGTGGAATGATCATACATTTTTTACCGACATACATTATTCTGAAAAAATGAAACTTTGTTTCCGAAAAAATAAAACAAAAGTTTGTCTCCATATCAACATAATTTATTCTTTAAAAATGAAACTATACATGTTGTATTGTTAGATTAATGTGTAAAGGATATATGGCATAAGTTTGTATATATATCTACATAATACACTGCAAGCCACCGCTGGGGTATGTGGCAGGGGGGTGGGCCCCCACCCAGTGTCCTCTGGATGATATTCTCCGCACTACTCTAAAATCGAGTCATGCATAAAGTCATCGGCAGCCATCTTTAGTCTCAGCGACCTTAGAAAGTGA
>LYUA01000861.1:234724-246714 GCA_002093875.1 Calopteryx splendens
TGAATTTTTCGCATATGTAAATGCAACAGCGGTTCATTCGCAAAAAGTTATTCTGAGAACATTTCAATTCCTCTTGAGATTCTATATGAACATATATTCTCAAGAGGAATTGCGTCTTCCGCCGGGGAGAGGCATGGTGGGTAGATATGCATTGGGAGAGCACATCCCCTTTTGCTCTTCAGCTTGGTAGGGGCACCCGCAGCGGGCATTTGGCCACGATTCACCTGACTTGGAACTGCAATTATTTCAGCAAAACGCTTGTATAAACCATTTCAAGGCCAAAACCTATTTTCTTTTCTCTAGTGGAGCTGACGAAGAAGAGAAAGGACTTTCTCGAAATTATATTTGCTAGGATGAAGCACATGAATAGTTATCACAGTAAAAGAAGTATTAAGAGACAACTATTAATTTTACAGTTTGCAACTCATTTATAACCCCTACATGCTTCTAGCCATATAGAAAACGTATGTGTGAATTAAACATCTTTTCAACCAAATTAATATTTCCTTTTTGTAACATGCTAATATAAAAATAAAATTTAGCAGCGCTTTCGATTCCTAAAATTACGTGATAATTCTTTACCTTCGAAATTATTAAAATGAATTACAATAATTATTTTAATGATTTGACGTTCCCCAATAAAATATTAATAATTTCATAGAAACTGGATACTTAAATTAGCAATACAGCTGAATAATTAAATTATTCAAGATGACGATAATTCATTTTTTTTAATGTGTCCGTTCTCAGAGTTCTGGCCTTAAACTCTGAAAAATAAATGCAAGCAGCTTAGGTTTGCTAGAGTGATTAATGGATCCCATTTGAGACACAAGTGTGATCGCCGGGGTCGATTGCACTTCCATCCAGGGCCGGCTTGATTGTTGCGTGGGGATCCCTCCTGGTGCAGTGCGCCATCATAGGATGGGACCGCTGACCGTTCCCACTTGAGTGTGCGTTCGTGCCATCACTCCGCACACTCCATCCTCTCTCATCCCCCGGATACCCAACACTCACGAATCACGAAAACGACCTCGATAGTTAGTATCGCCCAACCCTCAATGGACTAATAACGAATGTTTATTAAAGTTGTAAATAAAAATAAAGTTACTGATGGGGTTTTCCCTACGGTTCCTTCGACTTAATTAAGGTGCCATCTATAATAAATCTGAGAAAATAGGCTTGGTTATTTTTGGCTTTGTCAGCTCAGTTTGGTGTTACTCCGTTTGTCGGCTGTTATCTTCCCATTCTTGTCTCACCAATTAATTATTTACCTCTTCATATTTTTTTTCTTTTCAACTCCTCTTCCCACAGAGCCACTAAATTTCATATCCACACCCTATTATAAGGTTGATGCAAAGGTCAAGGCCGCGCGGGCAGTCCAATTTTTTCAAAAAAAAAAGACAATATGTACCTCAACACATTTTCATAAGAGGTAGATTATTATTTTGTTGATGGTATCAAATAGGGAAGGGAAGTTTGAACAATGTGAATTTTTTTTGTGTAGTGAAAAAATTATAATCGCCTCTACTCAAACGTATTTATTAAAAATTCGGGCTCAAATCATCCCTAACTCACATTTCAATACACAAGCTTAGTTCAATTTAAAGCTTAAAACTGTATCAATCCGTAAGGATTTATGTTTCTCACACGAGCTCCTAAACTCCTAAATTCCTCGGTGGTGGTTTAAAAAATAATTTCATGAACTTTATCTTCAGTGAATGCGTTCCATTCACTAAAATTCAAATCTTTAAAAATTAAAAAAAGTAATCGATATCGTATTAGCATAAATAAAGTGTGAAAGGAAATGGGTGGCGATGCATCGATGCTGATTGTGGATTAATTAACTATCGTTCTAAACAACACAGCTCTGAAGGTCACAGAGATTTTATTTTCCCCATATTTAATATTTTAAAAGATTAATAATACCGCATGATGCCTTTGAAGGGGCCCATTATCGATTCACACGCCCAGTGGCATCAAAACAGATCTCAGGAGATCGAAAATATGGATATATTTAAATAACACCATTATTCTAAGGGTAAAAATAATTAAGACGAATTTTAGACAGCTGTTTTCGATTTCAGCCCACTCTCTAGGGGGGAGGGGGAGAGGAGGAGGGTTCCTTTTCCTATGCCTCAACAAGATCAAATACATTTTAAAAATCGCACAGTCTGGGTGATGCTGAGGGTTTCCAAAGTCGTCGGGAGTCGATCCTATGTCATCCGATTAATAATAAAATGCTCTACCCTTCTAGGCACTACCTTGTCCGCTCATTGTGAAGTAGACGACAAAATATTTTTCACCTCATAAAATGGCTCTTTTTTCCGGAACTGGAAATTTGCGTTCTGTAGGTAAGCCAAGAATGCCACCACGTCAAAAACCATTGGGAAAAACCATACGGCCGGTTTCCGGTGAACTCAATGGCACCACGTTTTGCGGATTTTGCGGCGGTTCTGGTGCCCGCGGATCTGGGTTTACCGCAGCATTCGGATGCTCTGAAATCGAACCACGGACCTTTCGTCCTCCGGTCGATTCGTTGGCCGCCATGACAGCCAGGATTCCTGATTCCAAGGCAGTCTTGGTGGTCGGTGAAAAGGCATTCGATAATATGCATTGCACTCTGCGATTCACCAAAGGGGTATTTGAAAACGATGTGGTCCGAGGTTGAAATACCGGTTCAGATAAACGCTTTCCCATAGCAAGAAAATTTATATTTAAAATGTGGTTGTCGCCGCTACTGGTATATTACCTATCACATAATGTAGAATATCTTACGACTGAGGCCGTGTTAATACCGCTTAGATAGGGTAGAAAGGATAGTAACTGATAGAGTACAGAAGTAGAGTAGAAATAATAAGTGACTGATATGCAATATAACGAGGCTCCGTTTGCAGAGCAATCTTGGTGGATATCAAACCGCTAGGTGTCCAAAATTTTCTTTCTCTATAACCTCTATGCTGTCTTGGAATTCGCAATCGTCTATCAGTCTTTCGTGCGAGAGAAAGAACCTTTGTCAATTCTCAGTCCAGGTGGACGCACTTAGAATCAAATTTACATCTAATACCGTCTTACTCATTTATACCAGCCTGAAGCCATCTTATCGTGACTTTTGAATCAATATCGACTCGATTCAGTTCTCTAGAACGGCTGAAATTTAAGTGGTTAAACATTAAATGTTAGCTAAAGATCGATTTAAAATTTCTCTGCTCCTTATACCGCGTTAAGAACGGAGAAATTGTGAAAAAATACTATGCTATAAAAGAAAAGAAAGTAAAAGAAAATACTATAAAAGAAAAGAAAGAACAGCGTCCAAAAGTATTTTGGTCTCATGCTACTTTTTATAAAATTAACAGGTCAAATCCGAAGTGTGAAATGGCTCGGTGAAATTTTAAGGGCATTTTAAATAAAGTTCAAACTTTATTTTAATTTTTCCGAAGCGTTTTACCCAAAATGTACATATGAAGCACAGTAACTATTAAATGTCCGCCTGATTAATGGGTGACATGCTCATATTACAGATTCAAAGTATCATAACATCGTCAAATAGCTCAATATATACTCTCAGTTTTAGAAGCAATTGCAGCTGGAATAATTATGGTTCAGTAAAATTCCATACGCGACAAAAACATAAAAATTAAAAATTACTAACCAGTGTGTGGACATGCCAGGGATACAATCCGGTTAATTAAAAAATGATTTGATCGTAGCAATAACCAGTATGTTTCTTATAATGGAGTAAAATACTGAATGCCTACTAATGAAGCGGAATAAATCCGAGTGAAGAAATGCCATGGTTTTCTGCTCTGAATGAATAAACTGCCTGATCGCGAGGTTAACTGGATATTAAATTTTTGTGATAAATATTCCCGTACATCCACTTCGTAATAAAGCCAACAAAGAGAACGATTATAAACCTGTATACGCGATTACCAGTTTCATTACTGCATAATACATTGAAAGCAAAGCTATGCTGGTGCTGTTTTATGCTCGGTAGACATCAATCACGTTTTCCAGCTAGATCGAAGGTCGCTGGTTCGAATCCAGCATACGGATTGGAAATTGTGTAAGTATGCCATGGATTTTTCTATAAACCACAAGTTCTGGTCTCGGTAAAATATGGCTTAGACCACCGGGGTGCCTGCAAGTGCCACCATTGTTACGAGGCTGATGGAATAAAAACTAAAATGACAAGTTTGAGCATGCAACACGTTTCTTTTACTCAAAGAGACTTCCGCGTCCACGAACACTGCAAAAACGGTTAAGCGGCGACGGGGAGCGGTTACATGTGGAAGACCGTGTCGTTTATGCTCTTCTGCATTATCGTCACAGCCCATCGGAAAGCACCTACAACGTCAAAATAAAAACCTTCGATTCGTGTTAAGAGCTTTGACTCGACAGAACTCGACGTTAAGTCTAGGTGAATGAGGTGGGCTCGGAAGCGTACAAGACTTTCAGTTACCATAAATATCCCGAAGAGTAGGAGCAGTGCCTTTCCGTACTAGAGATACCAACTCCCATCACCTCCCCGAGATCTACAGAGAAGGTTTACTGCATCAGGCGTTTCAAAATATCCAAATATTAGCACCAGTGAACTTTTGTTAATTGGGCCAAACACATGGAGCACAATCCACGAGCTATCAGAGTAGGTAAATCAAATTCTCATTTTTCAGTTCCGCACACTGCATGCCCGTGAAGATTAGCAGTGATCAATACAAATACGATACGAAGTGATATAAGCGAAATAAAAAAACTGCTTTTTTGTCTTATTATACTGTTAGTTGATTTATTTTTGTTGCTGAGGAGTTGTTTTTTTAATATTTAATGATTTCCTAGCACATGATCCACGGCTACCCAAAGTTGTATTTCCCATCAAACGTCGTTTTTATTTGAACATGAGTACGAGTTATAGCCATCTCCCATGGGCACTCACACGGACTGCCTGTTAGTCGTTGAATTTTAGATCTAAGAGAAAATCTTCGAATGAGATTGTTTTGGCAAAGCAACATACCCAGTTGACTGTAGCTATTTGGCGGAAGTGATCGTCAGCCGAACTCATTTGCATAATTGCTGACCAGGTTAATGAGGGGAGGATGGGCGGGGAGAAACCCTTAGGTGGCCTTAGCGTCATCTTCAACGGCAGGTGCCACGACATTCGTCACTTTGCACTTTGCTAGCCTTTAACTGGGCGAATGACGAGCAGTAATAAAATAATTTACTATGCTACTAATATTCGAAATAGTTAGCCAATCAGCTATGGGGTTGCAGTATTTGCTTCACAAGAGGGCCAGTGTGATAGACATGGAACGAAAATAAATGAAAAGAAAACGAAGGCAATGAGGTTCTCGAGACACAGGAAACCAAAGATAAATAAAATAAAGGTTGGAGGGAATAAACTCGAGGATGTAGAGCATTTAGTTAGATAGCTAGAGGGTGTTTTGGTCGAAGGTGGGCATTGTGGTTAGATAGGTGGTGGTGGGATATTGGAAGAAGAATCGCATTAGGTAAGAAATATTTTACAAGAGGGAGAGAATTGACGACAAGGGCCTCATACAAAGATGTAAGGAGAAGATTGGTGAAGACGTTGAAATTGAGCGTGGTTTTTTACGGCTCGGAAACTTGGTCGTTGAGGCATGATGAAAAGCGTAGGTTAGACACTTTTGAGATGTGGGTGTGGAGGGGGATGGAAAACTCGAAATGGACGGAAAGGAAGACTAACGAAGAAGGTTTGGGAAGGTAGGAGAGGCGAGAAGGCTCTTGGGAGAAATCCAAATAAGGCAGGAAAAGTGGAAGCAGGGCATACTGAGTGACGATGGATTGTTGAAGTCAGCGATATAGGGGAGAAATTTGGGTTGGCGATTAGGGTTGGAGGAAAGGATTGTGTATTTTGGATGTAATGAAGGGTAGCAGAATGTATACGGAAATGAAGAAAGGGTTTTTGAAGGGTTGAGATCGTGTATCCATAAGAAACACACCCAAACCGGTAATTACCATTAATAATGAATATTCGAAAATTATACTCTTACAAGTAATTTCCATGTATGTTGTGCACCTCAAGGTATTGCCTAATGGGTAAATGCTAAAAGAGGAAAGCTCTACATTGTTTATCCTTCTCTACATGATATCATAAGGAAAATATAAATGCGTTCGGATAATTCTGTCACTTATAAGATAAGTCTAATCTTCCAACTAATCATAAGTGAACTAAATATAACTATGCAAAAATGTAAATTAGAGTGGATCGTAATACTCCTAAAGTTCTCGTCTGACTTGTTCTACTTGAGATTAAATGAGTTATTTTTCCAGTTTTTCGATAACTCTTATGACACTTACTTTCTTCTCGAAATAAATTTTACAATGATTTAGGGTCTCCATTAAAAATTGTTTCCTTCCTTAAAGAATTCGCGTAGAATCAGATAGCATCTTATTCTAAGCGTGGCCAAGCTAATGTTGTATGAATACTTTGATTTACTTCTCCGCCATTTTTACTCTAAGATTAACCACTACAACCTGAAAGGTAGCCTTTATATTCTTAGTAAAAAACCCTAGCAGTCGGACATTGAATTACTTTGTCACGAAGAAATTAGTGTTTAAATTCATGATGCCTTCAAACAAATTTTTTTTAAATTAAAACATGCTTTGATTATATGTTTATTTCTCTAACCTAAGGGTGCCAAATCAAAATAAAAATTCGATATTAATGACCTTTAATAGAGATCAGAAATGTACTATCAATTTGACGTATACATCATAAGGGAATGATTGGTCATTCGAGTATCTATAAGTATTACATTGCAGATAATATCGATCAAAGATTATTCGGTTCATTTTCAGTTTTATAACTGACTTTAAAATCATAATTTTATCTTCCCACTGTACTCTAGTTGCTGAAGAATATGTATGCTTTTAAGTTATTCCTAGTGCTTATGTAGATTCTTCTTTCACCTCTAATAATTTATAGGGGGCAGAACAAGTCCCCGTAACCCAACTTTTTCAAGTTTTTGGCAACTACACTACGTCAATATCGTTTCAAAGTGAAGCCGCACACGAATGCCATGTTGGTTGCCAACCAAAGACACGTCGGAAATCGCATCGCTTAGTACTGGGTGGGCTCTAGCGATACCTATAGAAGTAAATGCAGGATTGATTAATATGGCATTAATTAGAGAAAATAGAGGAGAGTTGACGCAGTGAATACATAAGTTTCACGGTTTCGGGCTTCACTTTGTGGAATTTTTTCCATGATGGAAGAAAAACAAAGATAAACTTTTAAATTCCGCTTGGTAAAATTTATTACACGACCATGGTCTCGGCACTTTGTATCATCTTCAGGTGGCCGGAAACATTTTTACATCAAGTATATATACAATACCATTCCGCCCCGCCCCCCCTTTCCCTCACCATACCCTTCCCCACCTTCCAAAGTGTATATATACTCGATATAATTTACAAAGGACGGTGGACTTCTACTACGTTTCACAGCTTTGGTACCACGTGTAATAAATTTTATGAAGCGGAATTTAAAAGTCTATCTCTCTTTTTCTTCCACAGTGAATACAGTTGAATAAACTAATTGAAGAGTCACTGTGATATATTACGCATCCTTATTTCACGCCATGCTTTAGCAATGATAATTCCTTAATTGTTCCATTCACTCTTACACACGTCATGCTATTTTCAAACATCGCCTTTATACCTTTCAATAACTACTTATTTACTCCATACTCTCACAGAACCTTCCGCAACTTTCCTCTGATTGCCCTATGGTACATATTCTCCAAATTAACAAATGGACGACATTTTAAAAATATTTTCAGTGAAAGAATGCATATTCGCGATCACTGTAAGACGATATGAGATATTTACCACTTAATTTTTTTCTATATGCTTTTATTACATTAGGATCAGTTCCGGTGGTTTACCAAATTGAAAAAAAACTGTCACCCAGGACGGGATATATTTAATATATATTTTCCTGTCAGTCGAGCATTGCGGATACGCAATTCTTCAGCATCACGTAAATGTTCTCCTAACAAATAAACTTTTTTTTGATATTAGGCTACTCGAGTATCAATGTAATCACAAGTACATATCCGATAACCTTGTTGAAATGGATAGTTCCTTGAAATTCGCTGACGATATCATTCTGCTATGAAAACCTTGGGACACAAAAAATGCCCCCTGTGCAAACTTGAATCCTAAAAATGATTACTATTTATTAAAAAAAAACGCTTGGCGTTTTCACGGCTAAGTAGGCATTAGATCACTCGCACTGGATTATGGAGCGAGCACAGCAAGCGAGCCCAAACGCGTTCCCTTGCGCGAAGCGTCACGTCCTTAGGCTGTTATTGCTCAATGCCTGATAACCACATCGCATCATGCTATCGCTATATAATATATGTATCGCAACGTCTTTGACATTTTTCCCCATTTTTTTACGAACCTTGGGAGTCCCGGACGCACTTTCTGGCCTTGCTAGGACGACTTTTCCGATCAGTGTTTTGGCCTCCTTCGCATGCCAGGGGAAATTTCGAGGCGGGCCGGGAGAAACGAGATGTCTTAAATATTTGGTTCACCATGCTGATAACTTTTATTTCCTGGGAATATGAATGTTATTAAAAAATCTTGATTTCTAGGAAGGCCCGGCCTCGCGTGGCAGGGTGTGTAAGGACATAGGACACTACCGCTTGCATGTAATGTAAAGGACATACACCATGGAAATGGAGAGAGAAAGCAGTCTGAAAAGGAGTGCTGCGTTTCAATATGCTAATTTTCCTCTCATTTAGTGCTGGAGTCCGGAATTGTGAGAGGGTAAAACCAATCCTTGAACATACCTAATTGTTTCCTTTATACTGTCAATATGGCCCGAAAGATAATAATGTGGCGTAATGAATTTCCTTTACTCAGTCACAAAATAATACGTATGGCTCTTCCCTAATGGCGATGGTTTCAATTTAATTGGTTTCCAAGCTGCTGTTATATATACAGTCAAACATAAAACGAAGTGGGATCGAAAAAGATAATAATAATGATCGCGTATTTGCTGCTGGATTCTTTCTACCATAGGTGCTTCTCCTGATGCAGTCGAAAACTCTTTTTAAATTCCTTATTCTTTCTTGGAATAGGATTTGTGAATTCTTCAGGAAGGTCGTTACCCTCTTATACTGACCTGTTTCTAGATCATAATTTTGCCATTCGTTTTCTGACTTCAGTGCTTTTTTTTAATGCATCGCAATTTTTACCAAATATTGGCACTTTTGTAGTCTGCCGCTTCCAGCCTTTGACTTGGGTATACTCATCGTACAAAGTTCCCTGTCGCTCACATTTCCAGCATAAATGTTTTTAAATTTCTGTTACGTTATCACATCTGTTGTCCCTAAAACCTAAAACGAAAAGAACCATTTGTTTCATTTTCAATTTGTTAACCAATCCTCCCTCGTTTGGGTCTCACATACCTACCCATGAAAAATTCCAATATCAATCGAACTGGCATCTACTGCGCTAGTTCCTCGTGATCTAACAAGCATTTCTTAAGTCCCGCGTCAAAAAATCGTTGATTATTGAACGCATTTACGGAAATTTAAAAAAAATGTGATCCTCAACGTAGTTCCAATTTTCAACATCCAACTTAAATATATCAACCTGAGAAATCTAGGTACGACTCGAGCCATTATACTATGCAGATATATCTAACACCCGTTCACTCATTATAAAAGCTATACAACTACATTAGGTTACATTTCCAGCAATATTGTTAATATATACCCATTGCATTATCATTTTAAAATCGTTGTGCAGAATTTTACGATCATCATCATTAAAAATCTCATATACATTATGCAATCACAACTCAATGTCAACCCACCGAAGCATAAAGCCAAATCGATTTCACAGTTACAAAATCATACTAACTATATTAGAAATTGAATCTAACGTTGAGCCTTTGAAATACCATGGGCTTTCAGGCTATATAGAAATTGTGTGTACCTAGTGCTCCTTCAGGAGACTTTTTTTACCTAAGGAGAGACCCAAGTACGTACTTTTTAGTGTTCAATATATTACTACTGTGAATTGGCAGAAGATGTTTCCCTAAGATAACAACGGTACTTTCACGTTTCTGGGGCTTGGCTCTCCCACAATCAACGCATACAAGTAATAGTAATTGAAAACATTAACTCACCAGATTATCAAAAAACGGACTCAAAACGACAAGATTTCCATTGTCCATAATTCACCGTCAATGAATCTGAAAATCGCCGCATCGTGTTCTGTATCAGACAGTGGTCCACAAAACAAGCATCAGAACTTCTGATGCTTGTTTTGAGGACCACTGTAAAATCCGAATAAAGCCTATGGTGGAAGAAAAAGTTTTCAACGTTGCATATTGTTCATCTTGTGAAAATATTCGTGTACATTTCGGAGGAATAACAAAAATGTTGTTTTTAACGGTTTTACTCGAAGTGCAGTGATGTAAAAAACACCAACAAATCTAATGACAAACCATTCGAGATGAAAAATGGGAAAACAGTTCAATCAACGCGCTCACACCAAAATATTTGGCTCTCTAATGTGAGCAAATTAAAAAAAATACAGGGAGAATTAACTGGTGCCAACCCGATGGCATTTTGGTTCTTCCGCTCGAGAAATTCATCTTTTGGTTTATAGGAGAACCAAAATGGCAAAGTAGTTAGAGTTACAGAAAATGTAGCCAAAAAGCCATTGAATAAATATTGTGACAGCGTGTACAATAATGATGACTCAAAACCAATCAAAAACTCCCTAGCATCAGTTATCATAACGGATTAATTGAGCAACTGCAGTCCATTAAATATAGAAAAAACCCAATGTCCGGATGGGATCTCAACGGCAGTATTGAAAGGGGTGGAACACGAAATTGCAAACTTCTTAGAAGAAAAATTTCATAGATAAGTCATTATCAGAAGGAAAATTTATGAAACTGAGCTCACGATCTTCTATTTGAGTGTAAAAAAGGTAATAATTGATAGAATTAGTTCCAATTTTGTGCAAGTAGCCTATGGCGTCTTCCAGAGAAGATCGATCAATCCTCTCCTTTTCCAGATCGGCACTATGACATTCGTTTTAAAATAACCAGCAACATAAGATAATTCGCCGAGGTTACGGTCATCTACCGATACTAGAAAATACAAGGACTGAGTGATTCCTTTTGATGATCTCATCAATAGACGGGGCCCCAAATTCAAGCTGATAAAATGCGCTTTTGTGTATTACTGGGAAAGGTTATCCCCTCTTATCATTATTACACCTGTAGGCTCGGGAGGGGTGGAAACAACGTTATTTGAAGGCATTTAGTACGTAACGTGGAGTTGAAAAGTTATTAAAATGTGACAAGTGAAGACGAATTTCGGTTGTTGCATCGTCACGCGAGCGACAGCTTGCATTTTTTAGACCAGTCGGAAGAGATGGGAATTCTAGGGAAAGGAGTAAGAGGAGTCGAGAGCGGGTGAGGGGGAGTGGTGGGGACCAATCGCCGATATCGGCTGTCATTTTTTCAGCTTTCTGCCCAGAACCTCGAAATTATGTGTTCAAGGTCTAAGGGCATGGCTCATAACATACGTCTACTCATGGATACTTAAAAAAATATCATGCGCAGTAGTTTGGGGGAGTCGTAAAAGCTGAATGAGTAGGGGGATAAGTATCCATTGCTGTTTACCCAATCCAATATGACACAGCATACTTATCTTAATCAAAGGGAGAAATTGTTGGCACTAAATGGAATTGGTAAAATCAGCAACGGTAAATTGGTAGGTAACCATAAACATAAAATTTCCGTAATTTTCTTTCGTGTTCATTTTTTACGCTTAAAACTCGCCAGAGGCAGCGGCATGCGGCTTTAATGCTTTAAGTTATTATTAAAAAGGCCCGTTTCGTTACCAGATACAGCTGGTTTCCTTAAAAAATTTCCGCAAACAGAAATAGTCAAGTATTTTAAATATCACTGTGGAAAAAGTATT
>LYUA01000862.1:26990-46798 GCA_002093875.1 Calopteryx splendens
CACTTGAAACTTACAAGCCAAAACAATTGGGTTCAAGAAAATAGGTTTCATGTTAATGGGTGAGTGGGAAACCAACCATTGTCCATGAATGAATCAAAGTGGTACAGCCAGTGAGACACTTGAGGGAAGAGATAGGGAAGGAGAGGGATGAGACTGAATCCTCCAAACACATTATTTGATTAGAAGATGCTGTCATACCTTATGCTCCTGTTATCACGGACATGCCGAGGATTTTTTTGACAGTGGGTGCTCGGCGGTAGATACAACACATCGGTTGATTTCAGGGGAGTGAGGTCCTTTTGGTTTCCTCATCTTAACCGCAGGGAGGGTCAGATCACCTGAAAATTTGGCACAAACAATGTTAAACACATGCGAGGCTTTCTTGATCATTTAGAATGCAAACATTTTAAGACTTAAAAAGAGGTGCAGCTGCACTGCGAATATATTAACAATGACTGCTGTCCCACTATAATAAAGATCAGTTCTTCCAAGTTAAAAACCATTATCAGGCAACATATGAGTATGAAATATGAACTCGTATTTATATAATTTTCATGAAAAAGAAAATTACTCTTAGAGAAAACTTTGGTAATTGGGTTTTTCACTATTGTTATCCCACTATTTTGTTATTACTATTGTTGAAATTATGCCAAATTTTTGGAATGGTGAACAAATGTAAAAATTCAAGGATCTGCATTACAAGGACTTTAATATGTAATTAACACCACACAAAAATATTGTGAAGTCTAATTGTACTTTTACAATAACGTAATACAATTATATATGTACATTAGACTAATTTTTATTAATTGTCAATCAACATTCCAGTATTGCCAGCACTTATTGGTTCTATAGAATTACAATCCAATTTATTATGATAGTTAATTTTTGGCAAGTCACTTTTGATTCAGCATGTAGGAAACTGCTCAATTTTTGTTGCTTGTCCCAGTACTCATGGGCATAGCCTACAACCGCAGTGGATTTGTAGAAACCTTACTAGGTATTTGTTGAGATAATATGACAGAGATGTTCAGATAGGGCAATGAGTTGAACCAATTAATATGATGACAACTGAAAAAAGAATAGTTCATTGGTATGCATTATCATATTACAATTAACATTTTTATATAGAAGATGAAAGATGATGATACTGGGAAAACTAAAGACAGAAATGAACATTGAGAGAAATCGGCCATTGCATAGGTTTATATACTTTCTATTTCAAATTTATTGTAAGCATGATACTGATTTAAATAACACTGCCTTCTCTTTCAATATTAAAATGGAGTTCCACTTTCACATTAAATAAATGATGGGAAGAGTATTGCAAGGAGTATTATGGTTCAATTACATTTTCTTTCACATTAATCGAGTTTAAGTACTAGTATATTATAATCACATAAAAGGTAATCACTAACTTTCAATAATTATTTGCAGAAAAGTATTTGATTATAACTGATTAAAAACTAGGTAGTTATTGCTTTTTCTTAGCGATGGATGCATCCACCATGAGAAAATATTTTCATTTACAATGTTCATTTTCATCTTTCCTACCATTTCATAGTCATTAGCTACACAAAACATGTGCACTTGAAAGCTTTGCTATTTTAGTGCAAGGTGTATTCATTTAGGGGTACAACAACTTTCCCACCTTGCACCATAAGGTCAATCAATAGGAGAACTTGGAAGGATACCAAGTAATCTGCTATAAAAATGAAGTATTTTGATGGTGCTGATATTGACGCAGATCTCTGTAAGGATATTATATTTTCAGTTAATGAAGAAGTCAGGACTCTAATTATTAAGACTTAATGTTTTCAGGAATATTAAAAAAATTACAATTAAGATTTCAGAAAATAATTAGTTAAAGAGCTCAATACCTAAAGCATTAATCACTCCTATAAGATTACTACTGAGATTCACTGTAGAGAATTCACAGAAACTGTTGAAGTAAATAATTTCAGCACTCCTTTTCTCTTCGTAATCATTATTTCAATCTCTTTCAGTTCTAGTACCTGTGTCATCCACTGTCATCCCTCTGCCTGTGTACAAAGTAGCCTATGGAATTGGCGTTGGTGGAAATGATAAGCTTTCCAAGCCATCTGGTCCAACTAAATTAATAACTGGTAAGTTTTCTGATGGAGTATATAATGACCCTTTGATCATCCCAAGGCAGTGTCAAAACTCCATCAGCATATCTAGTCCAGAAAACAAGAAAAGAAAAATAAATGGTATACTGCATTTGCAAGTTCAAAAAATACCAGGATGTTTTGAATAAAAACTTAGTACTTGAGAAAAATCATCTCCAATGTTGATGTAATTGCTATACTGCTCTCTTTCACTTGACCCTTTATTCACATTCAGAATGTATCACAAATGTAAAAATATATACACACACAACAGGTATTTAAAATATAAATCCTTAAATTATACATGCATGATTAATAGATAATATCAGTCATATTGATGAGTGACATTTTTCATTAATACTTGTGCTGATGATGCCTTCCCTTAAGGAAACATACTTGTAGCTACAATGTTGAGTGATAAACACTATTGGGCTTTGGTAGGAAAAAAATGCATATGTAATGAAATTATGTGCCTATCATTTGTCATTCCAAATAACTACTGGCCAGCAGCTTCTTTCAGCAGTATTTCCCTTGAGGGTGGACTAACGGGTGGTATTTCAAGGTTTACATTAAATCATGTGGTAGAAAACTTTTATCATTTTAATCACATATTTCAATTCTTTTATTTTAAAAAGGATTTGATGAGGAGTCCATAATGCATTTTTTATTCATGATGTTAAATTATGGAAGAACACTCATGGTATAATTATGCACCTATATTATAAAACTCAAATAAAGCAGTAGCTACATTTAAGGGTAAGAACATGGTGAATAAAGAGTTTACAGTTTTGATGTCTTTATATTTCCAGTGAACAAAAAGAAATCATTGGCCAAGCCAGAATGGACTGATGGCGGAATAGATGGAAGACGTGGAAGATCAATCGTGAAAAAGCTTTAAATATTATATGAAAAGATGCAAATTAAAATTCCTACAACATTACTGAAAGGATGACCAACTATGGACCCTGTCCTTTTTCTTGTTATTCATGACATTGGAACTATATGCACTTGCCCTGTGTGTATGCAACTATTTGATTCTAAAAGAAATCATGTTTATAGAGGAGGTGACAAAATCAAATATATTACAGCTAACATTTGACCTGCTGTGATGACTGATGAATTAGATTATATTTTTCTGGATTATATCCAATGAAACAATGTATAACTGTAATTAATATGTAATATAGTTGTAAGATAATAATTGACATTTTAAATGTATGATCCAGGAAGTAAGAGTTTAGCTCTTGTGATTGTTAAATTTCTCCTTTGAAACCAAAGAAATTTTAAAAATATATAGTTGGATACACTTAAGAGTAGCCAAAATAAAACAAATAGAGAAACTAGCAACAAATTCCCCCATTTACTCTTAACCAAAAATTAAGTTATGAGATATGCAATTAAAATAATAATAATAGTTTCAAAGAGAAAAAAAGGTGGAACACAATATAAACAATACATTGAAATAAATATTATAACTAGCTAAGCTGATTTCAATCCCTCAAGATGATCTACCACACTCAGATAAGTACATAACAATTATTTTGCAATTTCTTAGTACATATGTATGTAAATACCATTACTTAAGGAAAAGGTCTGAAAATTAGCTAAATAGCATTAATTAATAAAGAAGAACTACTGGCAACTCACCAAGATACAACATCCATAGATTTGTTTGAGTTACTTGCATTGAAGCTTGGCTCTGCATTCACTGACAGATTCACTCATTCACTAGTAAAATACAGATGAAGGCAAAGAAATGCCAATGGCAAAGTTGCATGTCAATTAGAGTTGAGACTGATCACTGATTAGAAGATAATAGTACATACATGAATGCAGCCTAAGTAAGCTGAAACAAATATATTTTAGTCCCTCGGACCTGACTTCATAACTAGCTCGTCCATCATAAGAAGAGAGTTAGGGTGATGTTTCTTGTCCAATCAACAATGAGACTACTGTGGCATAAAGGTGACCTATATCTCAACAGGTAAAAGATGACCACAGATTGGCCTGGGCCCACATCTACCACCTGACTTCATATAATAGACAACGGATAGAGACTCCAAATTTTAACATGCATTATTTAATTCAATATTGAAAATCATTAGTACACAAACTCCAATTACATAAATTTAAATAATTAACAAAATATACTTTTTCAATGAAGTAGTGTTACACAAGACTTGAATTTTTTGAATCTCAAGTAATTTTTAGTCCAATATTTGACTTGTTTTAATTTACACATTAAAATTAACTTATTGGTCCAAATATTATATTTTTGTGCAAACATTCCTTTCAGTCTGATGTGTCTAAACAAACTACCTACCGTATTTGATGGCATATAAGACCTTTTTTCCTAAATTATGTCTCAAAAAATTTCCCCGCGGCTTATATGTGAAGGTTCAACCTCCACAGGTTAACTTTAAATACTGAATGCTTTTTTCCTTGTGAGTGGCCTACTTAATGAGGGTGCGTCTTATATGCCGTCNNTCCTTGTGAGTGGCCTACTTAATGAGGGTGCGTCTTATATGCCGTCAAATACGGTACTTGGAATTTAAGTTGAAATACAGGTTTTATACAATAACAGCACACTGATTATGCAAATAATGTAAAACAACT
This sequence comes from Calopteryx splendens, assembly GCA_002093875.1. Taxonomy (NCBI): domain Eukaryota; kingdom Metazoa; phylum Arthropoda; class Insecta; order Odonata; family Calopterygidae; genus Calopteryx; species Calopteryx splendens. Next base: position 31,736 of record LYUA01000862.1, read on the forward strand.
AGGTACTTCATGTAAATATATACCTCTAAGACTTTTCTAAACATCTATGTACTCCTCGAGAGAAATAAAAATATTATTAAAAATAAAAACTGCATTAAATCAATGTACACACATGCAAAAATTTTCAAACCCAAACACACATGCTTCATTATATTGTTTCAAAAAAGAAATCTGCAAAAAACTATCCACTGTGATTGAAGAAATATTGACAGTGAACTTTTTTCTTAAAAGATTCCATTTTGAAGCATTTGAATGGTGAGTTCTTCTTCACTGGGTGACCATCAATTGTGAATTATCTCGCAAAATAGATAAATGCAAAACTTTCAGAGAGATCGTAAGGGTGATGGAGCTCATTGGAATCTCCAAAAGATGGCAGCAAAATTTGGTCATATATAAACATTTGCATTGCTTGTACTAAAAATTTCAAGACATACATAGACGGCTGTTCTCCTGGTGACCAGGATGTACACATATTTTTGAACTCCTCAAAGGATTAAGTCTATTAGCTAAACATGTCTGATAGCATCCTACTTTCTATACATCGAAGATGAATTAAAGCAAATTTTTGTCAGTGCCTGAAAAATATTTTAAAAGTGGCCTTTAACTATCAGGTGGGCAAGCAAAAAATGCTGAGAGCAAGTACTGGAACGGACATTTCATCGTACTTACCATGGAAACCCCATCCCTGCAAACAATGAAGTCAAGTTCTGTCACGTTATCAATTGTTGAAAATGAGATCTAGGGGGTCAGGTTTTTGAGTCCCAAGAGACAAATAGCACTTCATAGATTTGCGAATAAATCATTGCTTATGATCCAGTCAGGGGGTAAATTAAGTAATAATTAATAAAAAGTAACATGAAGATAAAAGATATCCCTAGACACTAAATACAATTTTTTAACAACAAAGTGGAATGATAAGATGCTCATCTTCAATTACGCAGTAGAATAATGTGAGAACATGTGAATATTTGCACTAAAGTACTATTGATTTGGGTTCAAACAGAATCGAAAGATAAACGCTCAACTAGGTTTATATAGTACCTATGTAATATATTCAATTATGTATATATGTATACATAAAGGATACCTATGTATTATATTCAACATTCCAATTATGTGAACACTTCAAATGCCCTAAAAAGGGAAGAATTAAAAGTTTTTTTTGAGTGCTTATAACTTTCACAGTAAATTAAGAAGCTGAAAGAAAATAATTGCCATAAGTTTTTTCTGTGGCTCAGGGGTAAAATGATTAAAACACTTAAGATAAAATACTTAAAGCTATTTCTCTCATATAATTTATTGTAACTTTTCAAATGCCAAAGAACTTAAAATAAGTAACTTTTGACAAGAACAGATTGTGCTAGCTGAATCGAAATGAAAAAAGGACAAACCGATAAAGATTCTTATGTATCCAAGAATGAAAATAATTTCATCACAGGCTGACCTGAGCACCACCAAGGTCCATAAGGAAGGCTTGGAGAGACACCATGGAAAAATGAAGTAATGGAAGCACAAGCAAAGAAGATCAAGTGGCTGAAAAAGGAACTATAAGAGTTAAATATTCAGTTGTGAATACTACTGCAACTTCGTACATAAAGGTAGGCAAACATTAAAAATTAAATAAAACAATTTCTTGTAATTTTCATAGGACCTTATTGCAGCACACATTCCCAGCTTATGTTCTCACCATGTAAGGCATGAATAATATTCAGGTGTAAAAACTTGAATGAACAATAGGATATTCTTAGGAGAAAACGATAAGTCAATTCCTGAGCTTACAGAATATGGCATTAAGAGGGCTTTTAATGTTGTATACCACCGAGTTAAAAACTTATTAGCAACATAAATTAAATTGCCAGGGCATATTATAGAATACTTATCCAAAAATAATAGTAACATTCTTTTAGAAACTGTTTACAAGCAAATCATCTCTATATCACTCTACAAAATTAAAATTTTTTTATTACCTGTAATAGCACTTTTTGTGAGAAAGTAATCACTAATTTGAGGAAAATGCATCTTCCAGCCCAAATTTATCAAGTTTTCTGTTCACTTTAATATTCAGAATTTATTAACACTGATCTCATTTAGTAGAAATGAAATACTGGCAGCTGTTACAAAATAATTACTACCCTTTGAGACAGGAAAAAGCTTTATTTATAAAAAAACAGAACATAGTATATGATGAGAATCATGACTTTGGAATGACTGTTACATTGCTTTAAACACTACATTCCATATTGATCAGGTAAATTTCATTAATCACCGTCAGGTCAACTTGTAGAAACCTCCATCTTGGAATCTTCTGAAAAAGACAAATCTGTGATGAGTGAAAGCCCAACACTACCAAAACATTAAGAAATCAATTATAAGCCTGATGTACCAAAAAGTATCACAGCATAACCAAAATCAGGTAGCAAATTGGTAAACTAACCTTCATTAAACATAAACTCATCTTGGTATTCTTTCAGAAATTGAGTTGAACGATGTTCATCGAGAAAGAGGGAATATACCTTTTTAATTTCTTCTATAGTAACCTATGAAAATGAAAAACACACCATCAAGGTTAAGATATTTGAAGATCTCACACACTTTTTGCTTTAAATTCCTAACAGGTCTGAATCCCTTTTCCAAAAAATTATCTTACTTGATTACTGTAATATAATGGTTAATTAAATGGTTTCCATAATTATCAAAGGATAAATGGGGAAAACTGGTGGAAGTGTGAAATAAAATATGACAATAATAAAAAAAGAATAGTTGGGGTCAAAAAAAGAAAAAAAAATGTACCTCACACATTTCATCTACTCGCCTTTTCCCCCTTCCATCCTCTCAGCCATTTCCCATTCCACTCCCCTACACTTAACTTCCACAGACCCCCCCTTTTCCCCAATCAGATATTTATTGCAGGCATTTCAGTCTTGCCAGCGGATGATGGCTTAACCATCAAAACGGAATTGTGTTTTCCCCTTTTCCATATTCATTGATCCTTTTCTTAGACACCTTTTGCCCCTCTCACCCTACCAATATCTTCCCATAACACTTCCTTATACTGGTGACCACCCTCTTTATCTTGTGCTCCTCTGAGACAAATGCTAAGGAAAACTGCATCAGGCTGGTCCTACAGGTGCTCGTAGTCAGTGAGCAGCCAAGCCTTGTGGGTTGCCATTTCTTTTCTGGCCCCCCCTTTTTTTTTTTAACATTATCATTTTTCCCTCAGTAGTTTATATCATCACTAGTATCACCATAATATAAATCGATTTCTTTAAGTATTGGTCCCCTGGTACATACTCATATTGTTCAAAAATGATCAAGTTAGACTGACGGACAGTTACAAAGCATCAGAAGACATTACATTTTTCATTGCATCAAAGGTTTTCTGTTTAATTTTTTTTACATATTTCAAGTCCATATTACTGATTTTTTATTCATAAACTTATGTCTCTTGCATGTGTAAGATAAAACATCAATGGGCAGCACATGCTTACAGCCTTCTGAATTTTCAAATGACATAGTTACTCGACTCTGGCAGCAGATGGCAGGTGAATCAGGTAAGAGAGTAAACTACTAAACTGCTCAGTATTTAAATGCAACCTGGTATTACACCACTATTCCATACTTTTCCATTTATTTTAAGCACAAGCACACTTTTTTAAATTTTACATTAAAAGAAAGTTTATTGTAACTGAACCTTTTCTGATGGATATTAATTAACTCTTGCATAATTCATTGTGATGTTATGATACAAGTACCTATGCTTTCCCTAAAGAAAAATTTCAATAACAGAAGCATCCTTATTCTGCAGAGGCACTTCAGGACATCAGAATTTGGCTGTATATGTTAGACTTTGTCCAATGACATATTGAAACATTAATATCTTACAGATTTTACTCATGCTTTGATGCAGAAAATACTAATTACCTCAGTCTTCTTTCTTTTGCGTGCAACTAATCCTGATGTGGTTATCAGCTGAATTGCATAACGTAGTGATGTCTCTAAGGCTATTCTTGTAAGCACAATCATAGCATCATCAGACATCTCCACATCTTCTTCTTCACACCTGAAATATTTCATTTTATTACAGACATGGTAAGTAGTATAATTATTGTGCATTGAAGGTTGTACTCCTAAAATACACCTTTTCTTATTTTTACACAAAATTAATTACCGTATCTTTAGAATTTCCTTTAGCTCCTTATCCTTGTAAGGTGAGGTACTAATTATTATCATTCGATCAAGCAAGTCAATGGGGATTCCATGAGGGGAGCGATAGTTGGTGCCACGGATCCTGGTAATGCCTCGATTAGTTGCCATTATGACAACAGGTGCCATTTCATCCTCAAGAGCTCGATTCAGGTAAGAGAAGCACTCTATGTCTAACATGTGAACCTATATTGAAGATGAAAATTAATAGATTAAACAGATGCACATAATATTAAAATAAGATGATTTATCAGCCTCCCATAGTCCATGGTAATGATATAGCTAATGGCTTCAGATAATTTGAAATAATTAAAAAGTTCCAAGCTATCCAAATTAAAATGGAATTTAGTGCCAATTTGCAATTTGATTAAATATGAGTTTTATTGTTTGAAGCATCTAAAATGCGAATATTTATAAAAAATGTAATCAGGTAATTCAGTACAGAAATTTGATGCAAATGGAGGTATTTGATTAATTTGCACAGAAAAATGATCTAAAAGATAGAAAGTATTAATTTCTTTTTTCATGGTCGGAAAGTACAGCAAATTATTCTCGAGGATTTTATATTATGAAGCATTGTAACATTCAATGGTACATATTTCAGGAAAAGAATCATGAATAACAATAGGAAAAGAAGTTAAATATATGCATTACATTTAAGAGAAGACCAACTACTTCAGAGGAGAGGATATCTGTAGCGATTAAAATAAAAAATAGCATGATAGTGCTTGGTGAAAAAGTAAGAGCATAAAAATAGAATCAAGTATCTCAGCAAATATATGTTGATAAGGGTGTTATGTACTAAACATGTAAAATAACAGAACACTTTTTACTTTCCTTTACTTCATTATTTGTCCATACTTTTACAAAGTGACATTTATAATTGAATGGAATTGAACTAAACACAAATCTGAACGGAGAACATTTTTGAAAAAAAACCTGTATCATTGATGGTACATTTAAATCTTCCTCATATCCTATTGGAATTTTTTTAAATAAGAGAAAAATATTATGTTTATAATGATAATAATTTTTTCTTTAATTCAAGTACCTAGCAGATTACAGTGCATCATGAATATATTAATTTAGATAATGTATAGCTCTACCTTTGACTGAAGATACAAACTAATAGTTAAATGTATACATTTACCTCATCTATAAAGAGAACACCAGGTACAATTTCTGCCTTGCCTTCCTCCCTCCACTCTGCTACTTTGGTATTTATTTGTTCTCGTACTTCTGGCTTTATTTCTCCCGTGTCACCTACAATGGATTTCAAAAATAGTTTCATCACATTGATCAACAATGAAGAAAAGGATCCAGAAATAGCATGTTTCCTACAATTTTAACTGAAATATTTTCTGATTAAATGCTTCACACAAATGAGGGTACCCAGCAAAATCCAACTATGGAATTCCCAGACTTCCAAGCTTGACCAAAACATTTGTACTTTATATACCAAGATCAGTGATGAAGCAACTTTGGGAGCTATGGTGTACAATATATGTTGCCCACTTACAAGTGAAATGGTCGTGGAAAATTGTCAAAATAAAAAAAAGGAAAACAAATTCATTACTAATTTCCTTTCAATGTTTCATTTCAAATCATTTGCATTGAAATAATATCCTTACAGGTAAAGCTGAATACGCCAAAGAGATATAGAGTGATTATAAATGATTCACCTTTCACTCATGGGAAAATATCAAATTTGGCTTCTTAGGTGGAAAGGTGCTAAGCTTAAATCACAGGTGACCTTTCATTTAAATAAATACCAAAAGGGAGCCAGACTGCCGACTGGCAGCTGCCACTCCAGGGTACAGAGGCTTAGCCTGCCTAAGGGCAGGCGTAGCAGTGAATGCATTAAATTTTTACAGGGTGTTCACAGAAGGTTATGACCAGCTTCAAGAGTTGATTCTACAAATCAAACTTACAATACATAATAATTAGATGAACTTATCTCCTAAAAGTACTTTGTTTTCTATCAATCTGTCATTTTCCAAACAATCGTGTTCCACTAGTCAAATATTAACTAAAGTAACTAAAATTTATAAAAAAGAAGCTATCTCTCTTATGTAAAATAAATATTTATATTTTTAAATATTTTGTAACCAGCTAGAAAATAAACAAGAAACAGAAACATGCTATTCACTTTTACTAAATTCATAATAATTAAGTATTAAATGTAGACCTATTCTAATACACAGGCTTCTAAATGCCTAAGTGAGAACTTTATTTCTTAGCACATACTTTCTTTACATATAAAAAAAATAAATTTAATAAAAAAACAATATTCTTTATACAATAATAATATTTAAAAAACAATATTCTTTACATAATTTACCTTGAAAGCAAAATATTCCTACATTGAGATGAGATTATTTATCTATTATGAGATAAGATGCTTTGCATGTATTATTGTGTTTCTAAAGTCATAAAATGTGTTTTGACATAGATAGTTTTCTAAAAATGTATATGTAATATGGATGAGATATCGAATTTTTATCTGGTATACATGTTTTTCTTATCAATGCCTAAAGGCATTGTAAACCATAAGCAAAATTATCACTTAAACAGTTTGAAGATTGTTTCTAGCATCCGAAAAGTTTATTTATTTGATATTTTATCCTGAAGTTTTATTGTGAGTTGAGCAGAACCTTACTCTCTAACCCACAGCCTTGCCATGGGATCCTTATTATTCCCTCTCTTACCTGTGCCCCTGGGGGTGTCTGGAGATGGTGTTCAAACTTTAGGCCCTTGCTTAAAAATTGAATTTCGCTGAATGACCTATAATCCAAGAGTATCTAACTCTGATTAGAAAGGAAAAGATTTACGTAAAAGGACCTTGACACTTCAAAAATGTAAAATTTGCTGCCCACCTTAGTGTATCGCTGATGAATGCTGTTTAAATAGCATGAAACTATTTCATATGACTCGCTTTTTATCAATAAATTATGCCACCATCAGTGAAAAGACAAATGTTGCATTTCAATTATGAATGGATATAACTTATTTATAAAATGATCTGCACGGACGTTACTGATTCAATCAATAACTTTAGAAAATTTTACATACTTGAGCCATTTACTACCACCCTTTGTGTTTAGAGACAAAGTTGTGAATCCAGTTAAATAACTTTTCTTTTATCCCATACCCTTGCACTTTAATTTGTCATGTGGAACTTAATTGAGAACTCCCTTAATTTATAAAGATCACAGCTACTTATCGGCTTCATTCTCTGGATTGCATACAATATGATGAATACATTGGCCCTTAGCGGTATTTATAAACATTTATAAAAGGAATTTGTTTTAGAAATTAGTTAAAGATCAATATATCATTATTCATGACTTCATTTACATTTTCCAAATTGGTTCCAATTTTGTAACATTAAAAAATATAAATCCTATAAATTCATACATATGAGGTTTAAAAACTTTTTAATTATTGTTAACACATTAACACTGGACAATAAGTTGCATAGTAATTCTGGTGCTCTGTTAAATGGATTTAATCTCAACTGGATGGAGTTTTGGAAATTGATAAAATCCAGGCCAAAAAAGTACAACTCAGGTCACATTCAAGTTTTACCATGAGGAGCCTATGACCATCCTTTTAGTTCATAAATAGCTAGGTAATTTATAAGGTTATAAATTATACCTCTGGCTGTAAAGTGACATGAATTATACAGTTATGTCTGCAATACCATTTATTCTGAAGCAATTAATGCCATTATACCTAAATTTAAGAGTAAAAAACTTCATTACTCAAAAAAGGCACTTTTCAATATCCTACCTGAAAAGAGAGCCAAAAACCCATGAGTGCGGCTATTGATCACATCTACTTCATGCAATGTGACAGTATGGACAACCTCCTTCCGCTTCTGTAATTCACCCTCTGGACACTGCACAAAACGTAACTGGGCACCAGTGGCATCATAGTCACGTGCTCTTGTGAATGACCGACCCAGTCTACTAACTTTTCCAGTTGCTTTGTCAATCGTGACCACATCCCCAGCTTGAACCTATGGATAGAATATTAACATCCCAATGGAACTGAAGATGCAAAAATTAATTCAAAATCCCCTATATGGTATCATATACATTGAAATGACTTCTAAGGTGGCAAATATATATACATATATATTGTGATTTATATTAATTGCGTTTCACTAAAACATATTCACAATTAAAAAAACATACATTCTCCAATACTTTAACTCCATTATACATTTCACGTAAGTACAAACCTTCTCCTTCATTAGAGATTCAATCATCTTGTTACCGAGATCATAGATAGTTTCCATTTCTGTAGTTTTGAGAGTGAGTTTTCCAACTTTAGCACCCACTCCAGTTGCAGGTCTATCTACCTGCACTTCCACCACTTCGCCTTCAATAATTTCAGTCTCCTCCCTAAGAAGAAATTTTTTTTCAAAATGAAAAAAATTAAATGGGCAGCAACAAACTTCAGAAGAGGATTGGTCAAAAATTTAAAATTAAAGAATTTTTCCTGGACTCCCAAGGACTACATAGAACCTAAGAATAATGACCACTTCGATTATAAACTATGGGATTTGAGTCTTTATAGTTTTATTGATGTGAACTTAAAGAAATCACCTGTAAAAACTTAATTTTAAACAAGTGAAAAAAGCTACATATATATATAGCACAGAACATTAGGAATTAAATAAAATTGTTCTTACTTGATTCGGACACCAATGGACTTTCGTATTGCTTGGGTAAGAGCTTCAGTTTTACCCATTTCTAAACTGTATATTTCTGAACCAGCCATGCTGGTAAAAGGTGTATCTTGACCAAGAGCTTGAGCTATTCCCATTGCAATAGCTGTTTTACCTATTTTGACAAACATAAAATCTTATTAGCCATATTTTTATCACCCAATCCAAATTACAGGAATCATATTCAAAGATACATTTACTAATAATAATTTGCATGACCTCATGACATTACATATTTGTAAGGCTTTACCTGTTCCTGGTTGCCCAGCCAGTAGAATAGACCTTCCAGCAATTTTTCCTTCCTTGATCATTTCAAGCACAACTCCTGCAGCTCTTCGAGCTGTGAGTTGGCCAACCATTCCTTGGGAAACCTAGCAAAAATTAAATAATTAACTTCCTGCATAAGTTTTTAAATGGTATTATATACATTAAAAACATACATTAAAAACATACATTAAAAACTTACATTTCTTGGCTCAAGGCAGTCATCTAGGCCAAGCCCTCGAATATGTGAATGGGCACCGATTCGTTCTATTCGAGTTATGTCCCGAACTTCCTGAACTTTAGCTACTGCGCTGGCCTAAAATACCAAGGGGAAAGCATACTTAGGAGCATTGCTGGAGTGAACTCATTAAGTGCTATGGTTGAAAGAAAATTGAAAAGGTAAGATTAAGAGGGAAGAAGATTGGACATTAATATAAAAAGTTAATTCCTGGTTAGCATGCAAGTTCGCAAGAAAAAAAAATGTTCTTCTTTTTTATGACTAAGCTAATATTCTCCATGAAAACTAACTACCTAAAATTAAATGCAATTGAATTAAAATTTTTATTTCCTAATTGCATGAAAAACCTATAACAATAGTTATAGGTTTTTCATAGTTATGCTTAGGCTTAGCAGGAATGAAGGTGGGAGTAAAAGGTAACAGTGAATTTCTACTTCCCATTTGCCTCCATTGCTACTTCCATTGAAAATGTTTAAGAAATAATGAGGAGACTTCTCTGGCTTCACCCTTATTTTTTTATACTAACAATGACCTTAGGGATTTTGGTGGATCATTAATCATCATGGCTGAGGCACAAGATTCCCAACAATGCTTAGAGTAAAGATTGAATGAAACAGAATGGGATGAAGCTGATGAAAATCCTATTTCAATAATTGCGTCAATTGTGCTTAAGAGCCTCACCCTCTACAAGGAGATCCTAGTTTTTGCAGAATATGATGAATTCTAGGTCTGTGGTAAAAAAAGTCTCTGTTAATGTAATGGTAACCTGTGCCAAAGGTGACCTAATTTTTGGGGGTTAAGGGCACGAAATATCTAACGGAAAATTCTGGATACTAGGTGATCTCCAATTTAATTTAGCCTTACCAATGAATACAAATATCAGCAAGAGTAAAAACTTTGCCCGATGCTTTTAGGAACTAAATGAAACACTAACATGACTCAAAACCAAAGGGCCATGAAATAGAACTTGAATACTGACTCCTTGCTTCAATCCCCCTCTCCAAGGAAGCCTTGTGTGAGAAGGCTCTTGGGGGACCTCTCTATCCCCATGAGCCCCCCTGAGGTGGACATCCCCAACTTTGCTGAGACATGAGAATTTAGGACAGGGGGGAAGGAACCTCCAGTAGGCATTAGCATGATCTTATTGAGCACCTCATGGTGCCCATAGTTTAAAATGTCACTTGACGGTTAGTGTTTAGTACTTGATGCACTATGGCAAGATGGTATCCAAATAGATAGTAAAATCAGTAAAAAAAATAATTTAATAATAATACCAGTTACTTAAATGTTGATGAGTACACTACGAAGAATGATAAATCCTTTGAAAAAACATTAACAAAGTAAAGAACAACTGTACATACAATTTAAAACAATTGGCTCCACTGCAAATTAACTACTTAAGGAGATTGATCCATGAAATCTAATTAATTCTTAAATTACTACATTGTAATGGTATAAAAATGCCAAATATGAAGCACACAAACGTATGAAATACTTCTCTTATCCATTTTATTACACATGACTATGAATTCTGATTTTCCATCAATTAATAAAAACATACTTTAGGCACTATTTTGTTTGCCGGGACACCAGCGTTTACCGCTACGGCTATTTATATTAAAATGTTCTGTGGTGTGTTCCGGTCAAGTCGGAAAATTATTCCAGAGTAATTTTCCATTTATTACGGAAACAACTCCTTCCTCTTGCAGTCCATTTGCCATCATTACGCGACTCAATGCATTAATAAAGAAAATGTCAGTACTAAATTATATTTTTTAAACTTTACACCCTGAAACTATTCGTTAGAAATATGATCACAGAACAATCCATGTTCAATTTTCCTCATTTACCGGTGAACACCGACAGGCATAATACAAGGAATGATGGAATTTTCCTAATATTTTTACACGAAATAGACTTTTAACTTAGCAGAAAAAACATTTCATCGATATATTTTTTTATATTTGTATAATAGAAAATGGAAAGATATGATTTAAAAACAGTCGCAACTTTCTGGAGGGACCAAAAGATATACATATATAAACACTTAGTAGCAAAAATATGGCTTGATACATTTTAAACAACTGAGTTACTTTGAAACAATTATTTTAGTCAATGTGGATCAAGTTGAAGCAATATCAGAAGTATGTAACAATGAAAAGCTAATACTTACCGCCATTCTCACAGACTCCACGCTTGATTCCGCTTTGGTTACCTTGTTTATTTTCACGGGTGCCGTTGCTCAAATGTTTATAGCCAGAAACCGCTGATGCAAGGGATGCACGAGGCGGGAAAAATAAGGAGGAAAAGGTTATGGGAAGTTGCATTAGATAATTAATGGCCTTCTAACGTATGGACTTAATTTAATGTTCCATTCCTCATTGTAAACTTGAAATATATGGCAAGGAATTGTTTGAAAAAGAGATTTAGAAGAAAATCTTTGCAATATGAGTTTAAAAAAGAGACTACGCAACCGTAAGTTATGCTACACCACATCTATGTAACTTTCTACACTGATTCAGAGAACTTAATTTTGTTGATATAGTCTTGTTATCTGCAGATTTTCAAAGAGATTTTGTCTTAAAGTTTTGTTGGTTGAAATGCGTAGTAAACGATAACTTTTGTATATATTTGGGTTTCGAAAATAATCTCATGTACAATGCTCCAGCGGCTCCAGCATTCATGGACGGTATTTGATATAGATACTGTTGTTTCTGAAGAGTTCCGGGGTTTAGAATTTCATTTTCAACATGTAATTTCCAAAATGACCTTTAGGGATACTGAGTAATTTTATTAATAAGAAGCATTAGGATACACGATGACCTCATGTTGGCAAAAGCAAATTAACGTTTCATTTTAATTGGAAAAATATTTATTTCGAATGTCCCTACCTAATATTATGGTAGAATAAATGCCCATGGTTTAAATAAAATTTCTGTTTTAACAGATGTCCTTAGTCATTCGTAATACGCGTGGGAATTCGGTGTTAATAAGCGCTTGCGCTCACGGCGTTGCTAAGCAACCGTTAATTTGGGACGAATTCTGTTTTAACCAACATCGCGCGAAGATTTTATCTGCAAACCCTCTGGTTTTTCTTTTGGGTTCCAAAGGAGATTCTCGTTTTCATTATTATTTACGGTATGGATAAAAATCCATTGGAATGTCATGATAACTCGGTTGAATTAACCAATCCTGGTGACGAAAGGAATGAATTACAATTGAACAGTTGTGACGAAATTACCGATCAGTCAGATGCTCAAGCTTTCTTAGAAAAGAGAGTTACAGAACTATGGAAGAAGTTGGAGGTATCAGAACTATTATAAGATGGTCATTAAATGCTTATAATGTATTGAACCTTGAGTTTTTTTGCAGGAGACGAATGACAACTTAAATTCATGTGATACAATACTGGAAACATACTGTAAAGCTGTGTCAGAGAAACTGAATCAAAAGACCTGCTCACAGTGCCGCAAAAAGTATTTTTCACATGAGAGTGGTGAAAATTTTTCAAAAATTGTATGAAGCCTGGTTGTGCAGATTTTAACATTAGCTACTCTTTTTCTGACCAGCTTTAATTTTCTATGCACCTTTTTCCTGAAGGTTGCATCTAAATTTGAATGGCCACCCACGTCTTTGATAGAAGAGATAACTAAAATATTTCGCAATGTGCAAAATTATATTTATTCAATGGATAAGGCGATCCCAGGAAACAATGAAATGGAGATACAACCTAAAAATAACCAGGTATCTGCCTTATGCTTTTTTCCATCAGCTGGTATTTTATACAGCACAATTCTTTAAGTGATTTTGTGGAGTGTTTGATTTGGAATTGATGTAATTTTATTTAGAAATGTGTTTTTTTGTAGAGAAAGTTAATTTTGGTTTATTTTTTAGAGCAAGATTTGAATTTTTTTCTGAATCCAGCCATATAGGTTTTAAGATAAATAACATTTTAGCATTTAATCATTTGAAAATTAGGTTATAGTTTTTCAACGTTAAAAAGCCTAAAGAATACCTATAATGAAACATTTTAGGTATTCTTTAGTCCAGTTTGGGTGATTGCAATTTCATCATACCCTCCAACCTATATGTAGGTAGATAGATACCTAGACTGTATGAAGTTACTTTCGTGTGTTGAAGCTTCAGAATTATCCAGAAATATCAGTAATTTGACTCTGGGAGATGTTACCAGAGTGATGGGCAATACCTTTATAAAGAATGTTTTTCTCAGAGTGATATGTATATTAGTTAAAATATTATATTATAAAGAGATCTACATCCACCAGAATTAATCCTTGATACCGTCTTAGGGATAATTCTGGAAATACCTAAATGGATTTACTTTTTATGCCTTAAACGTTTAAAGTGAAAATATACCCATTATTAATTATTTCTGACACTTATTGTAAGATGAATGAGAAGCTGGCAGTGCATAACATCCACTTACCTTCACTGTTCGACCTGATCTGAGTGAAAGAATATGGTCTGTTAATTTGATACCTACTTTGAATCTACATTGTATATTTTAAGGTGAATATCATTTCCTCTTTATCTAGTAGAACTTGAGAATGGGAATATTCTGGTGATAGGTGATAATTATCTATTTTGCTTTATGCCTACCCAATAGTGGATACCAGGAAATTATCACCCCCTTTTGTCTCAGCCAGAAATTAGTAAAATAAATATAGCATTTTGCGACTTTTAGTTTAATGAAGTCATCCAAGATTTTTGACTGATTCTGCGGGCGAGTACATATGTGCATAAATTGTTCCCATACTTGTCGGTGTGCATTAACAAATATATAATGTAATTAATATATCAAACAACATCTTGGTTTCATGAAACAGTTCATTGCTGATCCACAGCATTTACTGTTCTGTCCATAACTTCTCTGCGGAAATAACATACAGTGCTGATTATTTTTTAGTTTTTATGGTTAACTTCTGTCTCTTGAATATTTTGTTGCTGGCTTGCATCCAAAGAAACTTCATTTTTCAAAAAGATGTAAAGTAGGACTTGTAGAAGTATGAGCTTCATATTCTTCCCTCTTCTGGGAGTGATGTGTTACAGTACCAGTATTTGGAGTTTGATGATGTGTGTGTATCAAGTTGGCATGGATTTATAGATCTATGTAGTAGCATATGAATAGCAAATATACAAATAATCATCATATTTTCTCTCCGAGTTTAAAGATAATTTAATTCCCTTTCTCTGTAATTTTTCCAGTTAATTGTACATGCTTATATGACAATTTTTTTATCAGAAGGTAACATTTATTTCCTTTAATATTTTCTTAAATTTTGTAACATTAACAACTACCAAAATGAACCTATGAATCTGTAGAAAACACCCACCTAATGGAATTTTGGTGATTTTAATACTCTGGGAATAATATATTAGCACAGCCTTTGAGGAACTATAGGTCCTCAAAGGCTGTGATACATAGGGTGGGCTTTTCACAGTTCCTGAGCCCCTCTCATTCTCAAAAGGAACGAATGCCTTAAGTAAATGATGTAAAACCACCTTAAGGTGTCAATCTGGTGTAAAGGAAGGCAATAAGAAATCTAATAATAATTATATTTTATTAGTATCTGTTGAAGAGGGGCATGGTAGAGGGCTGGGC
>LYUA01000862.1:57176-72703 GCA_002093875.1 Calopteryx splendens
TCCAATAAGAATCCCAGGAAGGCCATTATTTAGGGACCTCAAGATAATTACTTTGCTAGGCATATACATCCTTAATTGCACAATGCTTGTAAGGAACAATTGGCAATTGTTTTCTCCAAATTCTACTGTACATAGCCACTTGAATGATGGAAGAGAAAATGTGCATTTGGCTAACCAGCCACTAACCATTTTAAAAAGAGGCCCTCATCATTCAGCATCAATAATTTACAACAAGGTTCCAATGGCTATAAAAAATGTAGCCAGCTTAAATGGCTTCAAAGCTGGAATAAAAAGTCTGTTAATTCACAAGAGCTACTACAATGTGGAGGAGTTTTTAAGTGATATATTATAATTGACTCTGTATTTTTACATATGTATTACTTATTGACCATGTTGTATGTATATGATCAACAGGGCAATAAAGATTATTATTATTATCTTTTTTCAGTTTTAATACCACATTTGGGACAATGTGCCATGCTAGAACATCTTCATGTTCTTTATATATTGCAACATGTGTACATAATTATAGTGCTGCTATTTTATTGAACCTTGTCCAATGCTACAGCAGTGGGCTTCACAACTAAAAGTAAGCCCTCCACGTATAATTTTATGCCAATGTTTGAAACCCTTGGCGAATCTACAAATCTACTCTGGTTTTATTTTCTTAACACATTTTCAGCTAAAATCTCTTAGTCATTTATGTAGCACTCCACAATGTTACCATGTTATTCTATGCAAAAAGAAACGACTAATCAATCCGAAGGTCAGTTTGGTAGGTGTCCCATCTCGAGTGGGTCATGATTCGGGTACGGTGTGTGAAATCACAGTTAAGGATAGGGGCACCAGTTCCTCTCCCTATGTTTCTATGTAACATAAGTAATTACCAGTGAAGATGCTGTGTTTCCATTTTCGAATTTGAACTGAGATGATGTAAAATGTTTATTTCTATAATACTTAATCACATACCTAAAATGTTTAGTCACATTTTTCACATGAAGCATTATCTGTTACAAAATTTGTTACTTGACAACTGACCAATTTCTCATGCTTTTTGATATTGGTGATGAGGCCCAATGCTTCAAGTACTCCCTTCTTTATGTATCATGTGTTGTAATGATATGTGAAGAAGACCTGGTATATCCACCGTTCACAGCTTCACATAATATTGACTGCCTAATTTCTCCTGTGATTGTGAAGCATGCAAATGGATCATTATGGGTGTTAGGCAACATTCTGAGATTTACTCTTTGCTTTGAAACTTTCTACTCATCAGTAAAATTTTTGTCTGAAAGGCTCCTTCCATCTGAGGAATGTGAAAGGGGATAATAAACTGGCTGTAACTTCTCACAAAGCTTCTTGAACTCAATATGTTCCGCTGCTCGAAAAGGAGTTTTGGTGGTGAAAATGTATTTTGCCACTTGCATGCATGCATCATTGCCGGTGATTTTTTGTTGGGTCTTTTATCTCATCGCTGCTGTGACTTTGAAGCCTGCTATTGCATAACTATGCACAAGTACATTGTCATTCCTTGTTCTGTTGTGTCCATGATTTAAAATGATCTTATTAATTAGTATACAATGAAATTTAGCATTCTGTATTAGTATCATAGATTACTTCATGCAATAGGATGTTTGCTGCATGAGAATATTTCCTTCCATGGAAGCCTTTGTGCTAGTGTTTTCAGTTTGATTTAATGTTTGGTGGTTGATTTGCTGATATATTGTATGCACAGCCCTTCATAGTTTAATTTCACAGAGTTAACATCTTTTCGAGCCTGTCTGTAGTAAGTGGATTGCTTGTACATTAATCAATTGCATTTACCTCTTCATATGTTGGCATTTGCCTTCTTATAATTTACATATTTCAATTTTGCATTGCACTTGGTTCTTGAGAATCAGGTGTGATCATTCAATTTTCCCAATTGTTTCACTTTTTACAGGCTCCCACACCTATTTGGGCATATTTACCTTTCTCCTAACCATCTCCCAGTTCACTCGATTGCTATTCCCAGATTTGTTGGTGAAAGGGAAATAATACTAAATATTTATTATTGAACCACTCACATAATCACATACTTTTACCTTTTTTCTATTTACACTGGTCATATTTTGCATGGAAGGGTATTAGAAATACTCTTGCACCTTCTGAAATGTTTCCTCCTTATAAAAGAGAGCCATTTCCAAATTTTACCAACTGGTTACATACTTGCGTTTACCCCAATGTGAGTCTTCGGATAGAAATACAATGAATTGACTTCCTGAAATAAAAATTTGATGCTTTTAAGGAAACAATAAAGATCTGGAACTGGGGGTTACTAGCCAATTAATACCTATTTGTCAACTTTGATTAGGCTAAGATGAATATACTGAAAAACAAGAGTTTTGGCTTGGAAGTCAATGCACTACTTAAATAAATTAAATTCTCTGGCAAGAAACAAATTATTGCTGATAAAACTATGTATACCATATAAAATTCCCATTAAAAGTATATAGTATGTTATACAAATATTTTAAATTTAAAATGAAGGTTTTGCAGAAACCTTATTTATTTCAAAAATGCTTAAAATATAATTGATTTAGCAAATTAAATCATCTAAACCTTTGGTTTAAAAAAAATAAAAATCATAATTTCTATCAATCTTAGGCAGAACCATTTGAATCTTTGTAAACATATCGTTATTCAATTACCTATTTTGCTCTTAAATAGTATTATAAGTATTTTTTAAATGCTTTTTCATAAGTTGAAGAGGTTTATTTACAAACTAAATTTTCCTATACCTTTAATTTATTTTGCTGAATACTTTTCATTCTAATCATGCATTTCTCACCCATATAAATGCCAAAAACTAGTATATTCACTCTGGAATGAACTGAACAATAGGATTCCAGCACCAGCATTTGGTGTTGAAACTGATGCTGGATAGTGTGTTATGCACCCAGTTAATGTTGGCTTTAACTCGGAATATGACTCAACTCTTGATGCTTATAAGCATAGGTCTGAAATATAATACTCATTGAAATTACCACGTTTACCTATTTGTCTACCTCATGACTGGTCCTTAATAGAAGAGTGGTATTAACTAATGCATCCTGTGACATTAACACATTCCCTGCCATGCCCACCCATAGGTGGGCTAAGCCTCATTACCCTGGAGCAGCTGTTGTCCATTGGCAATATCGCTTCCTTTCCAGTATTTATTTAAAGGAAGGTCAATTTCACCTTCACCTAGTAATATAAGCTTAGTAGCTAATGTGTTAACCTTGAATATTTTACTAAGTGGGAAGAACCCCTGCTGTAAGTTTCCCCGTGGAACTCTTTGGGAGGGGAACATCCATTCCTGTTCCCCTGGGAACTTGAAGCCTCCCATACATTTTCAGGGGAAATAGCTTGGAACACTTGAAATTTATTTAATGGGACTGCTATTGGGTATGTTGCATTTGAATTCAAATCCATGAATATTGAAGTTAAATCACATCCTGCGAGGCACATAAAATTGGTCCTTTTTCAAGTACCATACGCCATATTATTTGGAATTTTTTGAAAGGAATTCATCATTGCTGCATTCTCATTCTACTCCTGAGGTCCCTTGGGTGCTCTTATCTTTATTATAGATTGTAAGTGCACAAATATTCATTCATTGTAGAATTTGTACTCAAGATTGAAGCCATGGAAGTAGAAGACAGAGGTACCAGCTATACTGGAAGTGAACAAATTGGTTCTAACAAAACCTTATTAGCAATATTTTCTTTATTTGAAGGTTGCAAAAGTCTCTAAAAGAACTGTAACTCAAAATTCATAGCCAAATTGGAAAATTAGGATTGGTTTTAAAAGTGAGGGTAGAGCTCACCTCATACTAAGTCCTATCTAGGAAATTTCTTTATCAGAGGGGGGGCACCCTTTTTTTTCCTTCCCTGTATGTCAGTGGTTCCTCGTGAAAGTCTGGTATCTGAAAAATCACACAGCAATGGTGAAGCTGGAAGTTACCTAAAGAAGGTGAATGCTCTACCCACTCAGCTACCATGTTCATTGGCAAACTGAATCGAAAAATATTGGTTGCCAGGAGACTAAGGGGGACACCTACAACTACAATGCTGTTTAATTTTTGTAATGAATAAAAGAAGGGGTAGTAGAGTATAAATAAAATATAATAAAAATTCTATGCATTTTCAGTTTATTGATAGCATTAACATTTTGAACATAACTATTGTGCATGGGGACCAATTTGCCACCGGATAAACTGTCACCTTAACCAGTCCGCTACTGACCAGCTCCCAAACTCAAAAAGTTGCAACACAATTTAGAGATTGGCACAAAAAATATCTATGATGAACATTATAGATTGCTGTTGTTCTGTCGAGAAGTGTATGAGTTTTACTGGTAGGTAACAGTCAGTATTGCTACAGGGTGGCATAGCACGTGGGCATCGGTCTCCATGTCAGAGTGACCCACCTGTGGGTTACGTCGTCCTTAGATTCAAATGTGATAATTGAGAGGAGCTGTTGGATTTAGAAAAAAATGACTTCCCCTGCCAGATAAAAAAATAAAATTTATAATTATTACACCACCGTGCGATAAACAAACATTTTGCTCTTATGTTGTCTCTAAAGCCTTTTTATAGAATTTATGCACCGGGGTGGAAGTGTTAAAAGTGTTAGGTTTATTGCCGAATGTGTTTTGTCAAATGTGTGTACCTAATAAATATTACCACTAAGACAGTGAGTTTAATTAAAAACTTTTTAAATATTTAATTTTTGTAATTGCTTTTATCTTTTCAATATCCATTTATTTTATTTGTATACAGTGTAGCATTTAGGTACCTACTTATTAATTATTAGTTAATAAATGATTAACAGTTTTCAGTAGTACCTTCCTACTAAAATATTTGTTGACAAGTATGTACATAAATGTTTTACATTCTAAAATGTCACAGGACAACAACAAATATCATGCATCCATATTGTTCTTACCTACATTATTAGCACCCAAACCAATTAAATGTACGGTGCTCATTCATGATTTTGGAAATAACAATTTGCTCCACTATTTTTTGCCAAATTATTTATTAAAATCTATAATTTCTTACATTTATTAATGTGATAGCATATAACTGTATTCAGTATTTTAAAATATAAATGTTTAATCAATTTTCTAATTTTTAACTGAAAATGAGAGTTTTTATTGCTTTCTGCATGAACCCTACTAAGCCAGTGAAGGTATTTATATCACTACTTTCTCGTATTCCAGAGCTGTAATGATGTGACACCATTCTGTAAGGATATTTATGGCACAATGAGAGAACTTTTGGATAAAATGACATTTTTAGAAGCATGCCTTAAAGAGCTAAATCAAGAGAGGTATAGTAACTCTGAAAAGAAAATCAAAGGAAATGGAATGAAAAGTGTCCTGATAGAAAGGGTAATGATACTTTTTAAATTATTCTGACAACATTTTTATTTGGAATTATTTTTGTGAGTTTCTGCATAAGAACCTACTTGGTTTCAACTCTTTCATGAATTACAAAAATGAAAATGACCTAATATAAAGTGTTTTCTAAAGGCTATAAATTTATTTCTTAATGATAAATCTGAGCTTTAGAAACATGATTCCAATGATATGCCATCAAATGAGAATGCTTTCATGGGATAAAAGTATCTCCGAAGAGATAATGTTATGGTATAACCGTATAATGTTGGTTATCATGTTTTCATTTTGGAACTTCATACAACCTACACTATGCTTCTCTATCCATAACTAGGAATTTGTGACAATGTCTGGTGATGTATCCCAGGAGGAAGATAAACGTGAAGAAAATGCCGTGGAATACAAGGATGTTGTGAATTTGACAGCAGCTGATGCAGTATGTTAATATTTTTCATCCTTTTTAAAAATTAATTTATTAATAAAGCGTTTGTTTATTCTTAAAGATAAATTGCAAATGAAGAAACCTAATATGAGCCTTAGTTTTTAATATATGTTTCAACCTTGATAAATGATAACTAAAAAGCCTAACCTCTTAAATTGGCAAAGGCCTGACTTCATGTGTAACAGCACTTCACCATTACTTAGCCACCAACTATAAACTATATCTTCACAAAGAATACAATATGTGGGGCAGCCTTTAGGAGTTTTGTTATTATGGAGGCTGCAAAAAATGCTTCCTACACTTTACCATAAGGTCTATTATTCTATGGCTTATTCTGTTATTTTTATTCTGAGAAACTGTGATTGTAAAAAAACCCCATATACATTATAGAGAATTTCACTAAGAATCTCTTCATTTTTAGCACTGATTTCAAGATTAAAGTTTGGTCAAATAACTTTTTTTCCTGTCATCAGACATTATTTTTTCCCTATGATTATTCAGTAGATATTACATAAGTTTAGCTCTTACAAAATCCAAGTATTTTTTCTCTGTGGACACTTCTGGTAGTCTGCATACCCCAGGGATCCTGATAAGCCACCGTTGGCTTGTCATCAGGTTTCCGAGAAGCCAAACCACTGGAGTTGACACAACACTCATGCCCAAAGTAGGGTTCGAACCCTCCACCTTTGGCTTAGCAGGTGGGTGCATTACCCACCTGACTAACCTGGCTGGCTAGTTAACATGCGTTATTAAGTGGCCCTCTATGGTGCACATGTTATTATATTGACTTATAATTTTGCATAAAACCCAAATAATTGTATTGATTACCTACTATTCATTACTTAATCCAATAAAATGACTTAGTTAGTAGGTAATTTATTAAAAGAGTCCATTGATAAACCTATTGGTTCTGCTTCACGTATTGGTGCTTTTTTCAATACTGAACATTATTGTCCAGTGTATATTATTACTGCACAAGAAAAAATCAGAAGTCTAGTAGGTTTTGATTGAAGTTTTGAAAACAATTATTATTTTTTGGAATCTTTATTATGTTTTGGAATCAGGCAACACAAAAAATAATGGATGAACGATATTTTTGCACTAATTAGGCACATAATGCACTATACCAACACGATTACAGTCTTATGCCTGTATTATGTCAAAATAGGGGATATTGAGGTTTTAAAATTTCCATTTTCATTTAATCATCATTTAATCCTTAAAACAGGCCTTACTCATTAGCCAGTTCTTATAAGACAACATTATGGTAGAGTAGATACATTTATTGTTACTCCACCACACTGCCATATACTCTTAATTGAGTAAAAGTCCTGGTACAAATACACACCACTGTCTTGCACTGAATATTGTCTTCCTTCATTTAGTAGTGCCCAAAATCATAACCCAATTTCTTGATAGGTGGTGCTGCATACGCAAACTTGGTTATTATTGGAGCTTGAGCTGCATAGGAAAATTTGGTCCCTGGAGCTGAAATATAGGCTAGCTTGGTCAGTGACTCTGGCTGGTGATACACTATTCTTGCCCACGGTGCAGCATATGGTAGAAGTTGGGGAGGAAATGGAATTGCCTGTGCATCATATGGAATGGGATGGTGGTGAGCTATTGCAAGTTTTGCCACAGGCTCAGGGTAGGGGAGTGGTGCAGGAGCTGCATAGGCGACTCTGGTGATTGGGGAGCTGTAGGTCAAATGGTGGTGGTGAACAGCGATAACTGGTGTTGAGGCAGGAGAGCTGTATCCAAATCCAAAGAATCCTCTTTTTTCTTTGCCTCCGAAGAAGGTTGCACTTGAAATATTGGCACTAGATAGCACCAATATCACAGTAAATATCTGTGCGCAATTAAAAATCAGGGTTAAAGAAAATTATGCCATAAAATGTTACAATTGACCTGCTAGAGTATGCAGATTCATCACCTTTGTTAATAATAGAAATTATAACTGATGAGTCAAGGGTGCAGGAGCTGGACTGCGACACCACTCCTGTTAATATCTTGCCTAGGAAAATTTTTAAATTTCAGCATATATTTTTTCACAGTTTTGATTATGATGCATAATTTATTCTTGTTAATTAAATGCAATTAAAATTTTGATCACCCAGAGTTATCAACCTAAAGTTTGGCCTAACAGATGAGGCAGAGAGAGAGAGAGTAGTATAGCTTATTTTGAACTAAGCACTCATTGCAGCATTTGAAAATCACACTTCTATTCCCTTTGGTCTTTCAAAAATATTGGTCACTCATAATTTCACCCTGGTTTAGGAGGAGTCTAAATGCATCATCTGAGGGCCCTCTGATCTACCTCTGAGAACTAGGTACCCAATCAAGATTTTGAGTCTATATTTTCTGGCATATTAGGTTCGCAGGTTCATGCAAAATTTGGTTGCATATTTTGGAATACATGAAAAAATGTTTCTATCGCTGTAAATATTTTTACAATTAGGTCAAGGCGTTGACCAAATAAGATTTAGAGTGATTTTCTGTGAATTTCAATGGTGAAAAAACCATGCATAGTAAGACAGGAAATATGATTTCCTCATTTCATTAACAATAGTGTTTTGGGATTCTGAAATTTTTGTGAATTTGTGTTGAAAAAAATTTTTCTATTGGATTTTGTTGGATTTGATTCTATTGGATATTATTAAGATTTTCCAAGATTTTACTGGCTATTGAAGGAAGATGAAGAATGGAAATAATTGACTTTTAGTAATTTTTTTAAAGATACTAGAGTGGAGATTATGTTGCACTATTAACTTAAAGTCCTTTTAGGTTCACATAAAGTTTTGTATTAAGTGGCTTCACTCTAAGTAGTGTGTGAATTTTGGATTGAGAGCTAAGGCTGCAGTGGGTAAGTACATGTAAGGTAGAGTTAACATGCATGCATATAATTTTCTGGCTATAGGGCCGGAAATTGCTTACCTTATGAGGTCGGTAAAGAATATGCTAGTTGAAGTTAGTTTTATCAACCACCTTATTCATAAAAATCGACTTTTAGCAACACCCCTTCAAAGTATTGTTAGTACTCCTTGAAGTCCAAGAACTTGTCGACTTGAGTTAGGTATTTCGTCGAATGCTTGAGAAATTAACAGTTAGGAAATTGTAATATTTTAGGGAATCAAACTTGGCTCTATGGAGAAGGAACCAGTTCCATAGTTTTATCCACTGAGAAAAAATACCTGCAATTATATACATAATAAACTTGTATTTCTCCCTCTAGTTCAGTTGCATGCTCCTTTGTCCTGCATTCGATCCTAATCAGAACCCTCGTTCATCACTCCACAGTCTGTTTATTAGTTGCATAAATCTTTAACTAAAATATTGACCCTGAAACTTTATTCACTTTGCCTTACCACGAGGTATGATTAGAAATGAGAAAATTTAGTACTCACCGTTGCTCTCATCCTGTCGTTTTTGTTCGCTTCAAGCTGCTGAATCCTGGGGACGTGAACTGACAAGTGATGGGTCGGGCCGAGCAAAATCCGACTTAAATAGACCAGCCCCTTCCGAAACATTCGTGCTCTCCCCTCTCCTCCATTTCCTCTGCTTTCCTTTAGGGTTCCTTACCATTTTAGCGCTGGACATTGTCGTATTGGCTTTCCCTCGCGGCGTTTTCCGTTTTAGCCATTCTTTTCGCTAATCTGGTATGGATCTCACGTACGCCGCTTTCATGTACGAATGCTTTCGAAGACGAACGGATTAGTTGGCTCAGTATCCGGTCGGATGCTCAAAAGGTTGAAATAAACCGTGTATTGAACGTATGGATTGATAACTCGTAAAACAAGGGGTTTGTGCCTGGAGGAATTGTTACTTTTAGACTCCAGCCAAAAACGACGTGCCATCTAGTCTTTTTGTAGCATTAGAAGTGATTAATGCTCGCTGACAATTCATTTTAAAGAAAAAAAATAATGAAAGCGGGCTTCCTTAGGGTATGAGTTTTACACCGCGCATTTGGATGAAATTGGAGTGCATTTTTTCACTGAATTGTTCAAACATCAAGGCTCTTTTTCAAATAATTGTAGTAGTATGTACTGATTGTCTTAAGAAATTAAGGAGTAGAAGTAGTTTAGCTTCACGGCGACCTATTTTCTGGCCAATTTTCATCCGTCACGAGTGTATCCAAATGATTACAGCATGTTGCGACATGAAATCAAGCTGTTTTTATCTACAATTATACATTCTGATTTAAGATTTTTAAAGCGGGTAAGAATTTACTTGAAATTTGCAACTGTCAGACAACTCTATTAATTGAGGTATTCCATTTATATCTTTTTCTTTTATTGATTAAGGCAGCGGTTCACGAGTATTTGGAATGATACCTTCTTTAGCGTACCTTAAATTTTTTCCATCTACCTCCTTGAAATACTTTTAAGGAAATCAAGCGGTTAATACGTATGTGACAAGAGGAATCATGAAAATAGAAGGGTATTTAAAAAGTTATTAATTTTAAATATGACACATTAATAATTATCAGTAGATAATAAAGAAAGCTCTCTCGTTGTATCTGGAAATCATCCTTATGAAGTGTCCAAGGAATTTAAAGTAAGAATTGGGAATTTAAGGTTTTGTTTTCGGTTTCCTTTCCTAATTGTTTTTAAGAATACCACTACACCCACTGCATATTTCATGCCACCCACCTAAAGTGACCGCGGCGCACGATGTAGGAATCACGGAGGAAGGAATTTGAGTGATGCTGAACCAAAAGTATATATAAATCGTTGAGTGAATTCTCCTCTGGTCTTCCCAGAACAGGAATGTTTCTGAAACCCTGAATTCAGAAGCCCTGAGGACGATGACCGAGTCGGGAATCGAAATGTCGGCTGCAATGGAGACACTCACCCGGTAGAAGACCCAAGAAGAATTCACTCAACAGATTCGCCGTGAAAGCACCTTATCTTTCATATATAAATCGATCGAACAGAAAAAAATGAATGGCTTAATCGTATCTCTGTTATTAGAAAAAAATCACCCTAAAATATTTGGAGCCGTTCCTAAACTACCGCTCATTTTCGAAGCACACTTAAAAGCATTGGTCAGAAGAAAAAGGAATATTATTAAAATAAATTCAATGGTTAACTTCTGAAGTCGATCGATTAAATCATCGGAGTTTGCTAGTAATAACATCCCATCACTTAAATTGAGAGGCTTATTCTCCAATGTTTGCAAATTTGACCAGTTATCACTTATGATTTTACGAAATTTTTCAAATTTGGTGGAATTTGCATCATAGAATGTTACAAATGTGCATTAAAGGACTATTGCATTAAACGTCTCCATTACTAAAATTTAGTAATGGAGACGTTTGATAGGGATCCTGGAGTGGAATTATGACGTAATTATACTTAAATGCCAATCTTATCAAACCAAACTTCGGGATGATCACTTTGGTGGTGGCCAATCATATGTTAGATTTAATTTCAGTAAATGCATGGTATTTTTTTTATAAAGCACTATGGACTCACTCATCTATTGTATTTAATGGAATTATGGTCATTATTTTTAAGACATTTTTTCGTAAAAAACTGAAATTAATCACCAAATTTGAACCATGCCATGGCGGCTCCCTCATGTTTTTTAAAGGGAATTTTAACCCTGCAATTTAAGTCTGGTATTTTGAATTTGATAATATTACTATCTTCATCATGAAAAATGCTCACTTATTTGATATGCTTTAATGGCCTAAAAGACAGACGGATACATTTCTCTTTTTGCGTTCCCCAAGGATCGTGTTTTCCGTGCCTTCGAGGCACCTACTCTTCTCCGCACGAAAACACCACTACCCTGACCGTCATTGTTTCTTCGGGTAGGCGTCTAATGGGTCGTGATATTTCACTCCTTTCCCGCGTGATGCTATTGGAATGTTAAGCAGGAAACTTTCTTAAATATCAATGGTTTTTGAAAAATGAATTCAATCGAGGTTTAAGGGGTGCGGTAGTCCAGTGGGTAGAGCGCTGAGCTGCTTGCCGGAGGTCACGGGTTCGATTCCGTGTGACGCCTCATGGCACCCTCAGCCTCACCCAAGCTGTGTACCATTTTTCGGGCACCAGGTCATCTTGGGAAATCACAGGNNNNCAAGCTGTGTACCATTTTTCGGGCACCAGGTCATCTTGGGAAATCACAGGCGGTACAGGGAAAGGAACTGGTTCCCCTACCTTGATGTGTGATTTTCACATGCCATTGGGTTAGTACTGGGTGAGGTCTATCCTCACCCAGTTTCGATTACATATCACATTCGATCACATATCCAGCGATTACATATCACAGCCCACCATTATAAGTGTGTGAATTTCACACGCCGTACGGCTTAGTACTTCTGGTTTGCTGTACCCTCACCTACCAAACTGACCTCCTGGTTGATTACTGTAATGATGATCGAGATTTATTGTCTTAAGGCTTAGCTTGAATTTAAAAGTAATCATGGAAGTTTTTTTGTAATTTTCAATCTGCTTCAATGTCAGATCTATAACGAAAATGGATGTCTATGATGCAAGTGAGTGGTTGATGGAATTAGTGTTTTGGGTAGATCGTGTCGATAGAGCGTCTTGTGTGCCGACCTCCAATTCCGTCGATTATGGTTCCGTTCTCGGGTGTTGCCATGATCTTTGTATAATATTCCCATTCCTACTTATTTTCTCCGTCATACCTGAGTCAAATTATAAAGTGGAATCCGCAGCGTTGTTCCCTTGTTCGTCTTGTCTTGTTCTAATTACTCATCTCTCTTTGTCGGTTAAAGTGAACTAAACTTCCCAAAGATTACTGCAGACGTACTACTATGGACGTTACTGGTAGCCGATGGTGATTGCGTAGCTTAAGCAATTGTTATGCTTAAAAGGTAATAATATTTGGTATGTTTAAATGGGTTCTTGCGGAAAACAAACTTTCAATATCTGTCACTTCTCGTATGTCATTGTCATTTTAGCTATCTCGGAAACTCTTAAAATTTTATTTTGGCTTTCCCGAATGGCCTAAAGCCAAAGAAATATAGCATTTTGAGAATCCTGCGCGTTTATTTTATATGACTCGATACAAAAGGAACCGTTTTTCTCCCGTATAGTCCAGTATCATAGGAAAGAGGGTATGCATTATAAATCCTTACCGAATATTGTACGGTATGGTACTTAGCATTTCAAGGTATAGGCAAGAATTTATTTTTGTGCAATCCAACCGCTGAGGCCCTGTCGCACAGAGTAGAAAATCAGATTTTAACGGTCATGTAGCAACATAACATCCGCAGCCATAGCGGAACTTGAACTCGTGGTCTTTGCATTGCAGAGCGAAGTCTTACCTATGGATATGTACTAGGTTGTGCCGTGTATCCGATGGCCTACGTCTATTGTAAAGGGGAAGAAATACTTCTTGAGATGTGATCGACTTGGACTATCGCGCTCCGTTGTTCCCAGCTAATGTGCTTGACCCTTCTATTTTGCAGAAGGATGGTACTCGGATGGTTTCACGCTGGTGGCGGGGGAGTGAGATGGAAATTCTCCCTATAATACCCCCTAAGAGTAAAGAACGGTTTTCGAAGACTTTTTTTTTCTTCAGTAGTCACTTGTATTTTGGAAGCAGAATGTAGATAAAATTTCATAAAAGTAATCATATTCTTGACCGCATATCACGTTGCACTTTTTACCTGAACCTCTCCTTCCCCATGTCAAACTTTGACACACATTTTCAATCTTCATTAATGTATCATCACGCTTGCCTCTTTAATCTCTACCCTGTTTCTAATTTGTACCACTATTGTCAGTTGTGTAGGTGACTATCAGTGGCTTAGGCGCTGAAAACTACGAAACTAACTTCGTATGATGTGAAAAATTACCCGTTTGTTGTCACTCCTGCTGTAATATACCAGAGAGCAAACAGGAGGGAGGCACAGGGAGGATACGGTAGATAATGTTAAATCAGTTTCGGGTCCCTTTATAAGCTCTCATGTCGCAGTTTGACGGACTCCTCCCTCCCCTTTGGGCATGCCGTAATCTGATTCATCTAAGTATTTAATTCTCGGCCTTCCGCTTGGGTACTTCATTTCCAATTTTTTTTTAACTTTTTCATTGTTACCAGTATTTTTAACAGGATTCTTTCTTCGTCTTGGCCGAATGGCTTATTCTTTGGTGATTCGCTTTTATTCAATAACATAGCATTTACATTGCCTCCAGTCTTATCACTATTCCGTTGCTGTTGTTGTGTTGTCTGCATAAAAATTTTATTAACATTGATGGGAAACTTAAGCGTTATAACTATGCATTTAGCAGAATTGTACTCATTTCCAGGATATCTTGAGTCGTGAAAGGGGAATCCTGGCGTAGAAGCAAAAAATATTTGTGTTGTTTGTTGGGGATGTGTGATATGAGACCAATCGATAATTTTTATTCGATAATCATTTTATAATTATCGCATTGGATGTTTGCCGATTATCGATAATTTTGTTTCAATATGTGATTGAATAGACTGAACTGAAGTAGCTGAAAGTTTAGTTATTATTTACTTAATGGTATTACAGTACAATTAAGGTAGTATCCAACGATTCCATCCACCCTTCATGGCGAAGTCAAAATAATGAATAATCTCGACTGTTTGTGATGGAAAATTTTCAACTTTCATTAAATTTACTTCTGATTCATCCGAGGGAGACTTTTCAAAAACTGGGTTATTAACATCCAAGGTACGAAGTAAACTTACTGGTACTTATCTGTCCAGAAATCTGTCTAGTCTGAAATCCACGTATCTTCATTAAGTGAAGGTACGTGAATTTCAGGTACCTCTTTAAATATACTTAATATCTTCCTGTAAATTTAAACTAAACCATTATCCAGATGGATTATTTCATTAAAATTCAAAATAAAATTCTAAAAATTAAAAATATGTTTTTATGCTCCCTAAAATATTTACCTTTTAGGAAATGTCTGCCCACTATGTGGCAATATATGAAACGTATTATACTAATTTGACAACTCATGAGAGCAGCAGAAAACAGGGCCATTTGGTTGCAGCGACAAGGCCCAGCCTTTAGTTGAAGTGAAGTGAAGTTACACTAATACTAATTATGTCTATGAACTGCAACACAGTATGTTTTAATAATGAGATCAATCAAGTAAATTAGCTATGAGTACGTATTGTTATTAAAATTATTATTTAATCGTTTATATTCACTTCGCATTCCAATCCATTTCTTACAGCCGTATAATCTTGTGGGATACTGTATTTGATGTGAGGCATGTAGTTCGAGTCGCTCTCAGGAGAATGACGTTTTTTTAGTTGTATTTGAACTAAGTTAGGTACTGTACTACTGAATTCCTACTACTAGTTGATTACGTGTTGTTCACTGAATCCCCGAAATTACTTTTCTCGATCTGTCAACGCCACTTTATTTGTAAAGCTATCTTTGGAAAACCGTAAGGAAAAGGGAGTTTTCTTTTACTATCCCCAAGTTTCCATAGTTTTTCGCGAAAAAAAGACTGTGAGATTCATTATCTTTTTCATATTATCCCTCGATGCGTATAATGCAATACGTATAAGGCTTACGTAAATGGCTCGTCTCATTTTCGAGAAAATGTGCTTATTTTCTACTAACGCTCCCCAACTTTTCCCATCTTAAGCTTCCGACACTAATATTTTTCCGAGGTTCTCACCAATTACCTGCTTCTCCGCC